>OX387250.1:6847629-6885129 GCA_947562095.1 Branchellion lobata
CTGATTAATAATAATACCATGGCACAATAATAAGAGCAGGCTCGAAACATTTCTTTCTGTTTTAAGTTTTTTTACTCTCTTGAAGAGTTCCTTCGACACAAAGGCGAAAACGATGCACGCGTTTTTATTTCATTCGATTCCACAGACTTTTTATTGGCGCAAGTGCATGAGCCGCCGGCTTAGAACTAATGAGAGACGCATACCTTGAAAAGCAAATTAAATTCGCTTTCTAGAAAGTAAGGGCTGAACAAAAGTTCTCAGAAAAGACTGTTTATAAAAAAGGTATTTATAAATAGAGCTTCCAAAAACAATAAAAATTCAAAAAAAAAACAAAAATTCTAGAAAGAATAGAACGTTTTGAAGCACCCTCTCAAGCTGCCTGCTCCCATGGGCTCATGGCGAGGGTGTTGGTCGTAGGGTCGCTGGCGAGCACGGTAATTAAAGAGTAGATCAAATGCGAAGAGTCGATAAGATTTGTATTGACTTTGCAAACGAGCAATGCAGATTCACCCTGGCGATTGAAATTTATCAAGTGCTGTTCTTCGTTGAACATTCGAGAAGCGAAGACACCTTCGTGAATGTTCAACCTTTTAACGTTTGCTTGGAACTTAGTATTCAGAATGTCATAATTGGCAGTTTTTTACCTAGTTACTTCACTGGAATGGGTGTAGTTTTCAATCTTGTGTGTGTGGTGGTGGTTGTGTGGCTGTGGCGGTGGTTGTGTGTGTGTGGTGGTGGTTGTATGTGTGTGTTGGTGGTTGTATGTGTGTGTTGGTGGTTGTGTGTGTGTGATGGTGGTTGTGTTGGAGTGATGGGGTTTTTTGTAGGAGGGTGTAGTGGAGAACATAGTGAGATAGTATTGCTACTGTAGGTGCTGCTGTATTTTTTGTTGTTCTATCGTCGTCGTTACTATTGTTGTTTTTATTGACTCAATGTAACTCAAAAGTCCGAAGTTATGATGAAAGGATCCGTTGAAATATTTACTGGCCATCTATAGCAACAACAAATAGAATTATTATTAGTAACCAGGTCGTATTTGTTTCAACAGGTTCCTTGTTATTAGACAGAGGTTAAGTTGAGCAAATGGGGCGGAAGAGTGAGGTTGTTGAGTGATGGCTTGATGGACGAGCACACATGCAACCACACATACAACCACACACACAACCACACGTACACACATACAACCACACACACAACCACACGTACACACATACACTCACACACACAACCACACATAAAACCACACATACAACCACACATACAACCTCACATACAGCCACAAATACAACCAGACATACAACCACACATATGAAGTGCCTAGAAATACATGGCGAGCTACTAATGAGTGTATAAATGAAGGTTTATTGCTTCGAAATAATTATTAAAATTTTGAGTTATAAAAAAGCCATTGGGAGGTTATAAGAGAAAGCATAGAAGACTGAAGGCGCTTGCTTGTGTGTTTTAGAGCGTAGTGATTGTGTTCGTGATGGTTTGATGAGGTTGCATATAAGACGAAACAGCCATCTTGGAGCTTGGATGGCCGTAGATTGCTCTTGATTGGTTGTGCGTTTGACATTTACTGTTGAGTTGGAAATTGAGTTAAATAATCAAAGTAGTCAGAATTAAAGCTGAGTTGGAAATGATGGCCGGTGTGAACTTATGAAGAAAAGGTTGAAAACTTAAATAAAAATTAAGGGTAGATTAGTGGAAGAAACATTATCGAAAAGTTATGGACATACCTTGAATTGCTAAATTTCATCGAAGCAAACAAGAAGCAGGTTCCGAAGTTATGGCCAAAAAACAATTGTTGAGGAATTTGAAACATTTCGTGAATATTCGGGCATTATTCTTCAAACTTCTGCCTGAATTACTTTTATCTTCTCGATGAAAAGTTTTTAATGTACCTTTAATTGAACGCTCTCTTCAACTACCCACGACCAGCTGCTTTATAATTCCCAAAAGGTCTCTTGAGGCGATCAAAACAATTCAAAAAATTGATTAAAATTTTGAAAACTCAATTCGCCGAATTAATTGCCGCTTGAAACAACAAGGGCTCCCTTACGGACCCTCCAACACACGTTTCAACCGCCGATCAAACATATCATTCACGGATGCTAGTTTGGAAATCATTTATTATTTAAGAGCTAGTTCTTACAGATTTGAAATTGCACGACGCAATAAAAGCAAAAAGAGAGTTGAGTTTTTGTGGAGGTGGGTGCTTAGAGGTTCTGAAATGCTTGAGTTGTTGTCTTGAACGGAAAAGCCTCTCGTGCCAGCACCATGAAACCCCTTCTCTCTCCCTCCATCTCCCCCAGTCCCAACGACCCCCCTGTGCTCGTCATGTGAGTGTCTGTGTGCGTAGAGGTTTGTGTGCGTGGGTGTATGTGTGTGTGTGAGTGTATGTGTAAATGCGTGTTTTGTGGGTAAGTATTTGTGTTGGTGAATGTATTTATGAGTTTTTGTTTGTTTGTTTGAAAGTTGTTTATATGGGTGGATGTTTATATGCATGGCTGTTTATTTGGTATGTATTGTTGGATGGTGCAGTTGGGTGTTTGTGTAGATGGGGCATGAGTGGAGGCTGGAGTTGTGCAGTGAGTTCCTCTAAAACCTGGTGAGATGAAGTCACTTGGGTGAAGATTCATTTTCAAGAAACCTTTTAGTTTTTGAGTTATGAGAAGCACATTGACTTGCTGACTGATTGGCTAGCGATGATGATATAGCGTAATGGATGAGTCGATTGAGGAGTCGGAAACCTCGAAAAGGTAATTAATTTTGAAAGTTTCAAGGCTGTGTTGACAAATAACTTCAAATAATTGAGAATTACACGCTATATAATCTGCTGAAAACGTTTTCTGCTTGATGAATGACTTGCTAATAAAAAATGCCTTTCCGGAGTGCTTGAAGACACGGTCGAAACAAGCGCCTGCGCGCAAGACATTGACTTTGATTTTGTAAACCTTTGACATATATTCAACTTTTCAATTGCAAAGTTCCACACGCAGCTATGAAACACGCCGCTGTAAAACACACGAGTGTTTGCGAAGCCATAAAAATCCCATCCTGCGTCTTTCAAAGCCTCTAATCTAATCTAATCCGTGCATTTGTGTGGCGACTTCTACTCAAAATACCAAGTAACTCTTTTCCATGCTTTCATGGCTTCTGTTCTTACTTTAGTTGTCGCTGTTAACGACTCAAACCTGACATCAACCGGGAATCGAACCCCGAGCATCACGTTTCACAGCGTAGCTCGCTAAGCAGTGGGCTACAAGCGACAACGATGCAAATTACCAGTAGTTCCTGGTGCCATATTGCCTTTAAAAATTTGAAAACTGGGATGGAAAAGCATGGACACTTGTCAGGTCAACATGCAGCGCCTCACCAGGGCTAAAGCAACCCTTCATCTTCCTCGTGTGTCTTAAGCCAGCATTGAAGCAGGCATGTCTGCACTGAGAAGCAGAATGAAGCGGTCGAGTGTTTGGCTGGGAAGATATAAATTAATTTTAAACTCGAGTGTTCTTCTCGAATCTTCCTCTCAGCTTTGGAAATCGTCTTCAAATCATCTCGTCTCGCCGTATTCCTTGAAACATAACCAAACAAAAATCTTTTAAATATTATTTCACTCAAGAACGCTTCCACTCCCTCTTGCATGAATAGGTTGGTCTAATGGAAAAAAATATTTTCGTAAACAGTAACAGCTACCAGACTTACTATAAAAATCGGTGCGTTTATTTGTCCTTAGAACCACTAAAAAGCCTGCACAGGCACTGAACAGACGTACCTGAGACTGCCATTAGGACAGCGTCTAGAAGAGTTTTAAGGACTTCAACGTTATTGTTATTAGCTTTGTTGCTAGCTTTTATTTTCGATATTATTTTTTAAATTTTTCGTCAATCGATTATCTTATCAATGAAGAAAACATAATCACAGAGGTTTTTGGTGGTGTGTAGGGAGTTTTTGAGTAGGGGAATCCTTTTCGACTTTGCCAAACGTTTTCGAACAAGCTCACCATTACAGAGTTCCAACTATCAAATAATTTGAGCAATTATTGGCTGCCTATCAAGTCCCCCTTGTGAGTGCGGCACATGATGAAGGGGAATGATAATCACACTCTGACGGTTGCTTCATCTCACTTGAATGGAACATTTATTCCGGTTCTTTCACGTCCTCCTGAGCTGATTTCGTTATGAAGCTTTCTGAAGGTGCTCAGCCGCTTTCCTAGGCGTTTCACACATTAAATTCATTATTATTTTTAGCTTTTATTTTGATTTTTCATTCGATTCTCGTATTCTTTCTTCTCGTATTCTTTCTTTCGACGTTGATCTTCAACTGCTACTTCTTATGCTTCTACACTCCTTCTGTAACTTCGACACACGTCAATGTTCTTGATACTTAATTTTTAATTTTTAACTTTTAATTTCAGACTTTGACCAAGCTTTTCGTCAATTGTCACCATTTCCAGCCTTTGACAACTTGAAGAACTCAATAATTGGTTGCATTATGCAGAAACAAGATATATGAACTCACAACGCCAACATGCAACATGCAACACCACAACATGCAACACTACAACATGCAACACCACAACATGCAACATGCAACATGCAACACAACAACATGCAACATGCAACACCACAACATGTAACATGCAACACTACAACATGCAACACCACAACATGCAACACCACAACATGAAACACCACAACATGCAACACTACAACATGCAACACCACAGCATGCAACACCACAACATGAAACACCACAACATGCAACACTACAACATGCAACACCACAACATGCAACACCACAACGTGCAACTCCACAACATGCAACACCACAACATGCAACACCACAACATGCAACACCACAACATGCAACACCACAAAATGCAACACCACAAAATGCAACACCACAACATGCAACACCACAACATGCACACCACAACATTCAACACCACAACATGAAAAATTCAGAAAAGCAACAACAGCATGCGCCAGTCAACTTCAACACGCAATAACACCACCAGGTCTCAGATGAACGTGCCGGATGCTCGCAAGACACCACCCTCCTCCCGGGGCTCCCTCTTCACCAACTTCGAAGACGTCCAGGTCTTTACTTGGCGTTTAATTTTCGTTAATAAAAATAAATTCAAACGAAAATGCAAATAAAAATGAATAATTTATTTTTAGAGTTCTATATTAACTTCCTCATCAATGTCATGGTGATTCATCAGTTGATTATGGTTGCACGTGAAGTTGAATGCACAAGGTAGAGGCTTTGTAGGGTTGCTGAGGAAGCAATAACTCCCACAACTTCCAGCAACAACACCCTCTTCACAGCAACAACACCCTCTTCACAGCAACAACACCCTCTTCACAGCAACAACACGTCAACACACGAGCACCTTCTGAATAAGTATTAGGACATTAAATAGTGCTTCTCAAACTCCTTCGACCGGTTCTTCAGCGTGGTAGCCACCTTGGTTGCTGTTGCAACGGCATTCTAAGAAGTCAAATATTGCCGATTAAATTTTAAGGTCTTTTTAGCACCACCATGAAACACTCGTTTGCACTTCACGCACGTTTTTTTAAAGATCGACGAAAGCAGCATTTCAAATAAAATGATTGGTTAAAGAAAAATTCACATCAAGTTGACTGACTTGTAATACAATACAACACAATTTAATACAAATGCAATACAATAAAAGACAATTTACCAAAACTGGTGGCATTTCGAAGCTCTTGGCAACATAAGCACACTTGATTGAAGGTTAACTACAGTGCTATCTCTACAGCTGACTGACGAAGAGAGGGTGTACTTGAACGCTGCAGCGCTGGGAGATGCACCCATCGTGAGGCAGTCCTTGGAGGAGAATGACGAAGCTGACGTCAGTGAAGATGACGAAGCTCGGAGGAATAGGGAAGAAGACAAAAACAACAACAATAACAAGAGCAACATCAACACCAAGAACAACAGCAATGGCATTAGCACTGGCACCTCTAAGGAGGAAAGGTGCAAAAGGGGCAAATCTCTGCGTCTCAACGTGAACTGCCTCGACTACATGGGACGCAGCGCTTTACACCTGGCGGTCGACAGCGAGAGCATGGAGACGGTGGAGTTGCTGCTTGACCGCATTGACTTCGAATGTACCGAAGAAGCCCTGTTGCACGCCATCAGTAAGGCAGCCACCAAGACCGTCAGAGTCATCATTGAACACCCCAACTACATCGCTGGAGCCGAGTTGGCTAAAAAGTCGCGCAAGGACCCCTTCTTTAGAACCGACGAGAAGAGCCAATTTTCTCCAGACATCACTCCTCTCATCCTCGCTGCCCACTACAACAACCACGAGATTATCCAGATGTTTCTCTCTCGAAACCACACCATCGAGAAGCCTCATCCGATCTCGTGTCAGTGCGCTGACTGCGTGACCAAGCAGAACTACGACTCGCTCAAGCGGTCCAGGTCTCGCCTCAACGCCTACAGAGCTCTTGCCAGCCCTGCCTACATGGCACTCAGCAGTCCTGACCCCATCATGTCAACCTTCGAGCTGAGACAAGAGATGAAAAAGCTGGCTCAGGTGGAGAAAGAGTTCAAGGTATGAGGGTTTGTACCTTGCTGACTTGTTGCATTTGTGAATGTGGGCTTACTAAATGAGCTTTTGAATTTGGCGTTACTCCATCGTGTGGTGGATGATTGAGGGCGACACGGGCGCCGATGTGAGGAACACGAGTGTTTGCTCGACAGTGAAAGCAATAATGCTCGAAGGCTTTCGATTGGCCTTCTTTCAATTAGAAATCGAAGCCATTTGTTTGCATTATCTCGGAAAACAATCACGATTCAACATCTAATGACCTCGTCGGACTCCTTTACAATCGTTAACATAATTGCTTTTTGTGACTTTTAAAATCAATATAGCTCCTCTTTTGGAGTTAAACTCCATTTTCAACGCTAATTTGTTCTCAAAATGAGGATTTCTGACATCTAGATCTCAAGTTCTTTTTTAAACAAATTTCACCGAAATATTTATATCAAAACTATTATATATAAAATACAATATATTTCTCTTCATGAGAATAGTCACTGAAACGTTTTATACACCAGTGAATCAGTCATATTTGCAAAATGAAGATTTTGGAAGGGTTAGATTCGGTTCAACCGTAATTCGAATTAATTACATTAAATTATATTACAACAGATTAGATAAAATTAGATAAGATTAGATAAGATTAGATAAGATTAGATAAGATTAGATAAGATTAGATAAGATTAGATAAGATTAGATAAGATTAGATAAGATTAGATAAGATTAGATAAGATTAGATAAGATTAGATAAGATTAGATAAGATTAGATAAGATTAGATAATATTAGATAGGATTAGATAATATTAGATAAGATAAGATAAGATAAGATAAGATAAGATAAGATAAGATAAGATAAGATAAGATAAGATAAGATAAGATAAGATAAGATAAGATAAGATAAGATAAGATAAGATAAGATAAGATAAGATAAGATAAGATAAGATAAGATAAGATAAGATAAGATAAGATAAGATAAGATAAGATAAGATAAGATAAGATAAGATAAGATAAGATAAGATAAGATTAGATAAGATTAGATAAGATTAGATAAGATTAGATAAGATTAGATAAGATTAGATAAGATTAGATAAGATTAGATAAGATTAGATAAGATTAGATAAGATTAGATAAGATTAGATAAGATTAGATAAGATTAGATAAGATTAGATAAGATTAGATAAGATTAGATAAGATTAGATAAGATTAGATAAGATTAGATAAGATTAGATAAGATTAGATAAGATTAGATAAGATTAGATAAGATTAGATAATATTAGATAAGATTAGATAAGATTAGATAAGATTAGATAAGATTAGATAAGATTAGATAAGATTAGATAAGATTAGATAAGATTAGATAAGATTAGATAAGATTAGATAAGATTAGATAAGATTAGATAAGATTAAAAAAGATTAGATTAGATTAGATAAGATTAAAAAAGATTAGATTAGATTAGATTAGATTAGATTAGACTAGATTAGATTAGATTAGATTAGATTAGATTAGATTAGATTAGATTAGATTAGATTAGATTAGATTAGATTAGATTAGATTAGATTAGATTAGATTAGATTAGATTAGATTAGATTAGATTAGATTAGATTAGATTAGATTAGATTAGATTAGATTAGATTAGATTAGATTAGATTAGATTAGATTAGATTAGATTAGATTAGATTAGATTAGATTAGATTAGATTAGATTAGATTAGATTAGATTAGATTAGATTAGATTAGATTAGATTAGATTAGATTAGATTAGATTAGATTAGATTAGATTAGATTAGATTAGATTAGATTAGATTAGATTAGATTAGATTAGATTAGATTAGATTAGATTAGATTAGATTAGATTAGATTAGATTAGATTAGATTAGATTAGATTAGATTAGATTAGATTAGATTAGATTAGATTAGATTAGATTAGATTAGATTAGATTAGATTAGATTAGATTAGATTAGATTAGATTAGATTAGATTAGATTAGATTAGATTAGATTAGATTAGATTAGATTAGATTAGATTAGATTAGATTAGATTAGATTAGATTAGATTAGATTAGATTAGATTAGATTAGATTAGATTAGATTAGATTAGATTAGATTAGATTAGATTAGATTAGATTAGATTAGATTAGATTAGATTAGATTAGATTAGATTAGATTAGATTAGATTAGATTAGATTAGATTAGATTAGATTAGATTAGATTAGATTAGATTAGATTAGATTAGATTAGATTAGATTAGATTAGATTAGATTAGATTAGATTAGATTAGATTAGATTAGATTAGATTAGATTAGATTAGATTAGATTAGATTAGATTAGATTAGATTAGATTAGATTAGATTAGATTAGATTAGATTAGATTAGATTAGATTAGATTAGATTAGATTAGATTAGATTAGATTAGATTAGATTAGATTAGATTAGATTAGATTAGATTAGATTAGATTAGATTAGATTAGATTAGATTAGATTAGATTAGATTAGATTAGATTAGATTAGATTAGATTAGATTAGATTAGATTAGATTAGATTAGATTAGATTAGATTAGATTAGATTAGATTAGATTAGATTAGATTAGATTAGATTAGATTAGATTAGATTAGATTAGATTAGATTAGATTAGATTAGATTAGATTAGATTAGATTAGATTAGATTAGATTAGATTAGATTAGATTAGATTAGATTAGATTAGATTAGATTAGATTAGATTAGATTAGATTAGATTAGATTAGATTAGATTAGATTAGATTAGATTAGATTAGATTAGATTAGATTAGATTAGATTAGATTAGATTAGATTAGATTAGATTAGATTAGATTAGATTAGATTAGATTAGATTAGATTAGATTAGATTAGATTAGATCCATTCGAATCAGATAGAGTTGGAATGTGCTCCAGGCCCAAAAAGGGTGGTGCAGGGGATATGAGATTTCACGGAGCATGCTCCATGTTCTTTGATCTTCCATGAAGCGCCATGGTGCAGTTCACGGTGTTCTTATTATCTGCCTCCTCTTCTCTTCCATTTTTTTCATTCCTTCTGACTGCTTTTATTAGTTGCATTACTACAACAACCACCACTCCAACTCTCAACCCAACCACCATCCCAACCACCACCACCTCTACTACCGTTTCTACCACCACACCCACCCCAGCGCACTTATAATTATCTGCGTCCCAAATAGCAAGGTCCTAAAACACTACAAACGATAGCAGCGACAGCGCTCAAAATAGAAAGCAGGATGCGGACTGTGTGTTCGGCTGCTACTAATGCATTCGGAGGCCCTTCTGATTGTTTTTGCAGGATCACCACATGCAAGCGCACTTCTTCCCCTTTGTGCGTTATTTATAAGTCCAGGCCATTATTATTACCGACGTATTATCATCATTTCTGTTTCCATCATCTCTATACTGTTTGGTCTTGCTGCTTTTGTTGTTTTATTGGCTTTATTTGTCGTTGTTTGTGTTGATGAGGAATCGTCATTGGCTTTGTTTCTTGTTATTGCTCGCTTTCAGACGTTCAAATTGAACTAACAAGCCATTTGGCATGACAGTTCTTGAGTGTTACTCACTATGAAAACAGAGTTTGAAGGAGCGTTCTATAGGACAACCACCCTGACGAAGCTGCTTATGATTGAAAAAGGTTAAGGATGTCGTTAGAGAAGATGACTTGCTCGCGAGAGTCCATGTTGCACGTGGAAGGCTCACAGGCAGTCTATCCGTCATGCAAAGTACCGTCATCGATCAAAATGTACCAGACAGAGCTTCAATGGCCCTTTTTCGGAGGCGATTTAAACTCGTTAGAACTGGCAGGGAATGCATCAGTTGCAGAGGTCAAAACTGCCTCGTTTGAGAGGACCCTGTTGCGTGTGTGAGCAGGCCACATACGCGACAGAAGGTCACTGGACTTTTACAAACCGAAAAATCACTTCCTATTGGTCTTTCCCTTTTGAGCCGAAAGAGTTGTTGTATTTCATTTGTCATACAATACAACACAAACACGAATATTATTATGCGGGCATTAACCCCGTAGAGTTTCGAGGTCATGGTCCTTAATGGATCAAACCCAGCTGAATGCCACGATAGAAGAAGCCTAATTTACACTTTCTCTAGTTGAGATTGTTGAAGATGTTTGTAGAGATCGGTAATGCATGGTCATTTAAGCCGGAGTGGCTAGCAGGAAAGGCATCTCTGGTAATGCGTGGTCATTTAAGCCGGAGTGGCTAGCAGGAAAGGCATCTCTGGTAATGGGTGGTCATTTGAGCCGGAGTGGCTAGCAGGAAAGGCATCTCTGGTAATGCGTCTTGAAGACAATACCTTCTTAATTTGATGGCTTTAAGCCTGAAACATAGGGGTCGACGCTTCGAACGAGAGGACTATAGAGTGGCTCCATAAGCAGCCTCCCACACACAAAAACAAAAGTTAACTTTTGAAAAAGAAATATTTTTCAAAGTAATGTTCTGCTGCTTGTTTGTCCTTGAGCATCGGAATGGAAGTTGCGTGGTGAGTTGCTCGTAAAAATGATTAAAAAAAAGATTGAGTTGGTCTTGAGAGATTGCTATTGTGAACATGCGCAAGTCAAAGATGAACCAACAAATCCGACTACTACTCTCTCCTCAACTTTTCTCCATCAATGACTGCTTGAAACAACCGCATGGAAGCAATCGAACATATATCAATGGCTCGGTAGGGAGGTTGATGAGTACAGGAACGCCACACTCATCATACGAGCGTTTAGGAGATTTTAAGCAGCAAATAATTTGCATTAAAATGTTTTCTGTTCAGGATATCATCGGTGCCTTGTTCCTTGTCAATCACCTGTTGAAGTATCATTCACTCACGCATGAATGTCTCGCTAACATGAAAAAACTTAATATTATTAATGAGGCAAGAATTGAATAGACTCTGTGCGCAGTAAAAAATCTCATTTCACCACCACTTCTGAATTTCCAACTTGTTTCAAACATCAAATCTTCACTTTTCCATTCGAGTGTTTAAATGATCAAAACAAAAGCATTTTTTGGAAGTTCCATGAAGCTTATTCAATTTTTGAAATCTATTCATTTTTTCAAATATTTCTTTGCAGTATCTCACTACTCATTCGCCTCTGTCACTCACGCTTTAATCACTCATTCGCTGCTAATACTAGTGGCAGAGAACATCAACTGCCATCCTTCACCTCTCATTCCTCCTCATTCGTCTCTAATTCACTTCTTATTCATCATTCATTCACCCTTCATCCACCTTTCATCCACTCTTCATCCACTCTTCATCCACCACTCATCCACCACTCATCCACCACTCATCCACCCTTCATCGACCCTTCATCCATCACTCATTCACTTTTCATTCACCCTTCATCCATCCCAACCACTCTCTTAGAACGAGTACCTGGCATTGGTGGAGCAGTGTATGGTGTTTGCCTGTGAGCTGATGGACCTGTGCAGAGGCACCCAGGAGGTGGAGGCGGTGTTGAGTGAGGGTGGCAGTGAGAGCTGCCAAGGTAGAGACCCCTTGGCCAGACTCAAGATGGCTATGGAGTATGAGGAGAAGAAGGTGCGTGTGATGTGTGTATGTGGCTGGTTGTGTATGTGTGGTTGTTTATGTATATTGTTAGTTATGTATGTGTGGTTGTTTGTGTATATGGTTGGTTGTGTATGTGTGGTTGTGCTGTGTGGTTGTGTATGTGTGGTTGTGTATGTGTGGTTTTTTGTGTATGTAGCTGTTTTTGTATGTGTGGTTGTTTGTGTATGTGTTGTTGGTTGTGTATGTGGTTGTTTGTGTATGTGTGGTTGGTTGTGTATGTGTGGTTGTTTGTGTGTGGTTCGTGTGCACGTGTGGTCAGTCTAGCAACATGCAGCTGTAATAGTTATTAAAAATATTCTTTCGAAGGTTGTTTCAATTTCCTGACATGGCGCTTCACAAATGGTTTATTGCTATTTATTGCAACTTCTGCTTTTCAAAGGATTTTTCTAAAAACGCTCATTCAAGCATTTAAAGGAAATTTGAGTGAGGCGTATAGAGTAGTCGGTCGCTTTCGTCTTTTTTATCCGACGATCAAACCATTTTAGTTTTGTTTGGTGGGCGAGAAATTGGAAAAAATTGGCGGAATTTTTAAAACACACTTCTACTCTTGACAAAAATGTTAAAAATTAAAATTTTTCATTGTTGATTCAAACTTGAATTCTAAAAAAAACTTCCGTTTGAATATATAAAAAAAATAATAATGAAAAAAAGGTTTAGCGTGAATCTTTTAAAACACTGCCTTTGGATGAATTTTTCCAATTCCTAGATACGAGTAAATGTATGAGGCAGGGATGACTTGGGAAGGAACGTTAGGATGAGAACAGTGGATTGAAAGGATGCCGGATGGAAGGGTGGTAGAAGGAAACCCATGTCCGCTCACGGCTTGATGTTCATGCCACCATCGATCACTCATCTGACTTTGCCGCTCTCGTATTTGAATCGTTTAAAAAATAAAAGTGAAGATTTCTACTAAGCAATTCAAACCACCATCGCCACCAAAGGCACCACAAGCACAAGCCACCCAAATTACCACTCTCACCACAAACACACCACCACAAACACACCACCACAAACACACCACCACAAACACACCACCACAAACACACCACCACAAACACACCACCACAAACACACCACCACAAACACACCACTACAACAACACAAAACCTCAAACAGACCATCACAAACACACCACCACAACAACACAAAACCTCAAACAGACCATCACAAACACACCACCACAACAACACAAAACCTCAAACAGACCATCACAAACACACCACCACAACAACACAAAACCTCAAACAGACCATCACAAACACACCACCACAACAACACAAAACCTCAAACAGACCATCACAAACACACCACCACAACAACACAAAACCTCAAACAGACCATCACAAACACACCATCACAAACACACCACCACAACAACACACCACCACAAACACACCACCACAAACACACCACCACAAACACAACACCACAAACACACCATCACAAACACACCACCACAAACACACTACCACAAACACACCACCACAGCCACACCACCACAAACACACCACCTCAAACACACCACCACAAACACAACACCACAAACACACCACCACAAACACACCACCTCAAACACACCACCACAAACACAACACCACAAACACACCACTACAAACACACCACCTCAAACACACCACCACAAACACACCACCACAAACACACCACCACAAACACACCACCACAAACACAACACCTCAAACATACCACCTCAAACACACCACCACAAACACACCACCACAACGCAGTTTGTAGCACACCCAAACTGCCAGCAGCACCTGACCAGCATCTGGTTCGGTCCTCAGATGGGCTTCATGCAGTCATTGGTGATGTGGAAGAAGCTGCTGATGTGGCTCACGTGCATCCCTTTCGTGCCTTTCTTTTGCATTGTCTACATCCTCCTGCCCCACAGCCAGGTAACTCAATCACTGACTGTGCTTGTGGCGCTGACTGTGTTGGTGGCGCTGAATGTGTTGGTGGCGCTGACTGTGTTGGTGGCGCTGAATGTGTTGGTGGCGCTGACTGTGTTGGTGGCGCTGACTGTGTTGGTGGCGCTGAATGTGTTGGTGGCGCTGACTGTGTTGGTGGCGCTGAATGTGTTGGTGGTGCTGACTGTGTTGGTGGCGCTGAATGTGTTGGTGGCGCTGACTGTGTTGGTGGCGCTGACTGTGTGTGGTAGTGAATGTGGAATGATGTTGAGTGTATGCAGTTCATTGTGTGGAGTTTATTGCATGCAGCTCCATCTGAGCTTTCTTGAGAGTGAATTCAATCAAAAATAATTCAACATTAATACTCATTGATCTTTGCGATCACAAAAACATGAATGTCTTACCAACTGTGACGCAGATTGGACGGGCCTTGCGGTGTCCTGCCTCCAAGTTCATCACGCATACCTTCAGCCACATGTGCTTCCTGGTGCTCCTGGCAGCTGCCACTTTTCGACTCGACTCGCAGACTTACCCCATGTCTTACAATCTCACTAATGACCTCTTCATCTTCCATCCCAACTTCTCGCACCACTCCGACCTTTATAACTTCGACCGAGACTTCTACTTCGCTCCCACCTCCTTCCACCAAGCCCTTTCAGACTACCACGAACGTACAGAACGCCTCATCTCAGCCACCTTCCGACCAGCCAACGTCCTTATGACCAATGTTCAGATCTGCCTTATGTTCTGGATCTTTGGTCGGTGGACTTTGGTTGAGTCGTTATTTTGTTGCTTCCATATTAGAATGGTAAACTCGAGGTTGTAAACCAAGCATACGTCAAAGGAAATTCCCTGCAGGGGTTTTTCAATTATTTTCAGAAAATGTATTTTTTTCATTAATAAAACCCGTCAATACACCTTCATGACCTCTATGACAACCTTGGTCCCACCACCCTTATATCTCACAATCACCACAACCACCACACCTCCATCTCTACCCCACCACACCAGCACACTTCCATCAAAACCACCTCACCATCACTACCATACCAGACCACCACCACTACCACACCAGATCACCACCACTACCACACCAGACCACCACCACTACCACACCAGACCACCATCACTACCACACCAGACCACCATCACTACCACACCACACCCCCACACCTCAGGCCTCTTGTGGATGGAGTGCAAGGCCATGTACAACTCCGGCTTGCGGGTGTACCTGTTGGACTCGTACAACTGGATCGACTACATTGTTCTCTCGGTCTATCTCTCCTCCTACGTCCTGCGCTTCATGGTCGACTACCGAATCAAGGTACGTGGAGGTCTTGGAAACTTGTGCTTCAATGTACAACTTGTGTCTACTCGTGTTAACTTGTGTGAACTTATAAAAATTTGTGTGAACTCATAAGAACTTCTATAAACTCATAAAAACTTATATAAAATTACATAAACTTATTTTAACTTATGTAAACTCATGTAAACCTATGTAAACTCATGTAAACCTATGTAAACTCATGTAAACCTATGTAAACTCATGTGAACCTATGTAAACTCATGTGAACTTATGTAAACTTATGGAAACTTATATAAACTTAAGCTTCATGCATCGTGTGAATCGACTGCTTCGAACCATCACAAAGAGCCATTAGGCAATTGGAACTATCTTATCAGCGATTCAAATTATTGAAAACGCTCGTGTTGATTTGTTTAAGCCCAGTGATAGTAACGTGATAGTGATGTGACAGCATTTGATATCGTTAATCGGCTTGTTAAAGCCTTGGTCAGAGTGGTAACTCAAATCCCTTTTCTCACAGGCTGCCGACTGCTTCTATAACGGCACTGCACGAGCCAGGGAGGCGCTGTTGGCTCGTAGTGAAGAGATGTACTACAACACCATGAACTCCATCTTTTCCGACAACCACCAGCATGGATATTTCATGAAAGCCTGTCAGTTGGAAGCTTTGTCATTTCAACTTCGTGCTCTTGTACTCAAAATATTTTTATTTCATTGCCTATAAATTGAAACACAAAAGAGTCAACTTGGAAGATAAACAATAAATTAACTAAATAGAGGTCACTACAGCAAACCACGCACGCCATAAAAGCACGATAAATCTTTGAGATAACCGTAAAGTTTGCACCAACTAGACAACGCTCTTCCTTCAACTACCACACCCCCAACCACCACACCACACCACATCACACTGCGTTAAAACTATTACACCCCATCCTACCACCAAATAACCAACAAATCACACCACATTTCATCCTAAACCAACCAACCACATCCCATCTCATCCCAACCAACCAGTCCTACCACACCACATCACCAACCACCACAGCTCGCTTCGAGTGGAAGCCAGACGACCCAGAGATTGTTTCCGACGTGCTGTTTGCAGTGGCCAACGTGCTGAGCATCGCCAGAACCACATACCTCATGCCAGCCTTCGAGGTGCTTGGTCCTCTGCAGATCTCGCTGGGCCGCATGATTGGAGACCTCACCCGCTTCTTGGTTCTCTTCACGCTGGTTAGTGGCTGCTGGCAAGTTGTGATGAAGCTTTGAAAAATGATTTATAAGATTTAGCGTTTCAGAAACACATTTTTTGAGTTTCGACTTGAAGGTTTTGTAATGTGACCTTCATAAGAGATTGATTCCTTGTTGGGATGGTGACTTGCAGGTGCTGTTTGCCTTCATGGTGGGCTTGCACAACCTCTACTGGTACTACGGCTCCCAGACCTACAAGAAGGAAGGCACCGACAAACTCGTGCACACTTCAGAAGCCTTCCAGGGGTACGTGAGAAGTTGAATATGCTGTTGGAACCTTTCTGTTAGGAGCAGTGTAGGCGGAATGGCCGATTTCAAAATTGAATGAAAAATTCAACGACATCGAAATGAAAGTTTTTCTCCATTCAAACTTTGCTTAAAACTCAGATAATTCTTTTCACCCACCGGGAAACGCCAGACTTCCGAGAACTCTGTACAGTCTGTTCTGGAGCATGTTTGGGCTGGTGAACATCGACAGTGTGGAGATCAAGTATCCCAGCAAGGAGAAAGGCAGCGACTATGCCCACAGCTTCCCTGGAGGCAACCACGCCACGTCGATCGTCGAGGGGGTCGGCATGTTCTTGTTTGCCCTCTATCACGTGGCCATCATCATCGTCCTTATCAACATGCTCATCGCCATGATGAGTCACTCCTTTGAGGACATTCAGGTTGTTACTTTCCATGTGATCCACTCTAGTGGAAGACGTGTATGATGTATTCAAGGATAACCTAATGTCCACGTTGTTCTGAGACACGATTGTTTATTTCCAAATTGACAAAAAACATCTCAAAAGTATTCAATTTAACATCGAAAAAGCTTACAGTGACTTACACAGTGGTCCATCCACCACAGACTGACTGTGACGTGGAGTGGAAGTTTGCGAGAACAGGCCTGTGGATGAACTACATAGACGACGGAGGCACTCTGCCTGTTCCCTTCAACATGGTGCCCACTCCCAAAACCTTCTTCTTCTTCTACCATTGGTGCAAAGACGTTTTTGTGTGTCGTGCCGCCAACGCCGAAAACGAACGCCACCTCAACGTCAAAAACTTCTTCTACCACAGTCCAGCTCGAAAACAGAACTTCATCAAGGTGGCTTGTGACCATTTGGAACTAAAGATGATTATTTGTATTTACCCTATAGTCGAATAAAGAGTCTCCATAGATCAATAAATAAACCACTCATGAACCACACGCAACAAGACCACCACACAGAGGAAGCGAGATACGGTGTGTGAAAACCTCAACATCGACATCCCTGAGCATTCGTACTCGGACATCCTGCAGCGACTGGTCAGGAGGTACATGTTCAAGCTAGAGCGACAACGAGAAGAAAGTTGGAAATTTTGAAAATTTCAAATTAAAATTTCAAACACGATATTATTCGTTTGAATGTGCCACATTTTGAGCAAATAAGAAGGCGACTTGAAATAATTTCAGCAAACCATCAATGAAGATGCCTTAATCAGTTATAAAATGTCAAGTATTTATTTTAAAGGTTGAGAACTGTAGTTTGACACCACCACCTCAGACAAGGAAAGTATCAACGTAACAGGTGAGAACATTGTCACCAACACCACCATCAACAGCGCCGTTGAGGCCAGGGAAAGCACAGGTCGAATGCATGCATGAGGACTGATCTACATGATCTACATGATAAATTCATGTCGTTTCTTTTTGTTCTAATCTCATCGAAAATTTTTAATGAACATTGTTCAAGAAAAGCTCAAACTCTTTTTATATTGTAGTTCTCAAAAGATGGTACAATCTCTGCGTACACAGACGTGCTGCACACTAACACAGGTCCCATTTCGCCTCCTGGCTACCGCTCTGTAGCGGGCTCCACGGCTGAGGGAGAAGGCAGTTGTCCCCGAAGAAAGGCTTCAATAAAGTCCAAAATGCAATCCAGACAGCGGTCCAGACACATCAGTGGCAGTGAGTGTGGTGCTCGTGGTGAAAGGGTTATAACTTGAAGCTTTCTATTAATAACATTTCTACTGAATAGTCTTTTATTGGTCAGTTTCTGGTCATTTTGGTCGTATATTTTAGTGTTTTCCTTTTACTTCGACTATTCGCCGTGTTTTTGTAACATTTCCAGCGTATGTCTGGACTTGATCTAATAAAAACTATTTTTTTTAAATTAAGAACTACTCAAACAACAACTGAGCCTTCTTCGACGCCTGGCAGGTGTGGCGTCTCAGCAGCTGCAAGTGCACCAGCCTCAGATCCAGCTGCTTTCCATCCCACAGCTGGACTCCATCCAACGCACTCTCCGCATTTTGGATGTCAGACTGCAACACGTGCAGAACAGCAGCAGAGAAGATGAAAAGGTAAGCGATTTGAGAGAATAATTTTTTGCGAGATTTTCAAAGCTTGATTGAAACAAATCCACACAAACTTTTTTTATATTTTTGTAAAATTTTGTGATTTCACCACACAAAAACAACAACCAGGTCAGGGACGATATCGACCACATTAGGAAACTCATGTCTGAAAATCAAAACGCCCTGCTTACCGTGGTTCGTTGACTGTGTGAATCCTCTCGCCAAAATATGTTTTTCACATCCTCTTTTTGACTAACCATTTTCAATAAAATAAGCTCAATAAGCGCTCTCAAACCTCAATCTTTTACCATAAAAATGTTTAGATTAGATGAATAGGTTTTTTTTTCACTGTCCAGGTGACGGTGTTGTCATCGATTCAAGAGGAGGTGAGGCGTTTGAGCATAGCTGCCCACAGCGGAGGGGGTTTCGTGCCTCTGCAGATCCACGCTCCCACCCGCAACATGTCCTTCAGCTCGGCTGCAGGCCCAAGTGCCAGACACAGTCGCAGAAAGAACTCTGATCACTCGCCGAGCGAACCTCCTCTGATTGAAGAGGTCTTCCACAAGCCACCCAAGCTGAAGCACCACAAGAAACCGCTACCTCTTTCCTCTTCCTTCCACCAAGACGTTCCCATCAAGAACCTCTCCACTCTGCCCTCCTCGCCTAGCGACAAAAAGAGCGGCCTGTCCCGCAGTCCCGTCTAGTTGCTCCAGTGCGGTGTCCCAGTGAAGCGCCTTGTGCGCCTGTCTGCCTGCATCCTTGTTCCTAGTGACGGAGTCTCCACTCTAGCAAGCAATAACCTTTGTAACTTATCTACACGCCACAAGCTCTATATTTCCATGCACATTTCAAAATTCAATAACAAGCTAAAAGTAACAAAATTCCTTTCCAGCTTAGATTGAAGTAATTGAATGACACTTCTCTGCACTTTATTGTATATATTGTTATCATCATAGTTTGCGTTATTCCTGTTGAGTTGACTCAATAAAATATTGAAAGAGGTGCGCTCAATTCCATAAAAAGCAACAACTTAGCGGTTGAGCTTTCATAAAAATACTTTGAATAAGTAGCAGTCAACTGAATATGCATAGAATGCCGAATGAAATTTCATGTGTGTAATTCGTGAGAACATACGCGCTACAATAACACAATACATTGTCGAAGTATCATTTGCATATGTTCTAAATAAAATGTAATTTACATACAAAATTCTATCTTGTTCAAATACTACTTGAAGGGTTGTGATGGTAGGCTGAGAGAACGTGATAAAGTGTAAGATATTCGTCGAAGGCTCGATATGAGATTACTCACGAAGGCGAGTGCTGAAATGAAAATATCTTAAATGGAGTCGAATCTTTGAACATCAAAATGGCACGGTGCGCCTGTAAAAAGCAGAAGACGCACAAGGAAACAAATAAGGAGAGGAACAAGGAGTCGCACAAAAAGGCAGACATTGGTGTGTCTGGAAGCGATGGGAGGACGAATAGAAGAACATTTGGATTGATTTAAAAAATAAATAAATAAAAAATGCTCACGTTGACACACACACACACACTGCACAAGCATTCAAACGGAGACGAACGACATGCAGGCAACTTGGCAGAGAAACAGTTCAGTTGGCAGGCGTGCGAAGAAGTGTGGATGAGGTAGGAGTGGAGGTGGCGGGTAAGCGGGTCGAAGGAGCAGTGAGGAGCGGCAGCAGCACGAGATGCTACGTTTCCATAGCAACAATATAATGAAACACACGATTATTATTATTAAATTATTAACGATGAATAAATTATTAAAGATTGAATAGCAAAAATACAAATACTAACATGATAACAGGGGTAATAGAGAAGGATGAATGACAGGATGATATAAGTCGTGCCACTTACAGGAGATAGTGTGGCGAACAAGCAAGAAGCTTCTTGTTCCTTGTCTTTTACCAGTGCAGTGGAAGGTCAGTAGAGAATATCAAAAATATCCAACAAATTGAAGCAATACCGTGTCAATGGAGACAACTTTAAAGAAGCGTCATGTGTTGGTGTGTGTGTGTGTATGTGTGTGTGTGTGTGTGTGTGTGTGCGTGTGTGTATGTGTGTGTGTGTGTGTGTGTGTGTGTGTGTGTGTGTGTGTGTGTGTGTGTGTGTGTGTGTGTGCGTGTGTGTGTGAACAAATAAAACGTTTCAAGAGGATATCTCATCCACTTTCGGAAGGGAAGTGTGGGGTGTAGGAAAATTAAAATAAGCAACCAGAGGCTCTCGAACAAATATCTTTACAATATCAACAACTACTTGTGATAACCATAACTAGGACATGTGAAAGGTGAGTGAAGAGTACAAATACAAACGACGTGTGTGTGTGTGTGTGTGTGTGTGTGTGTGTGTGTGTGTGTGTGTGTGTGTGTGTGTGTGTATAGAAGTTCTATTCTTATGCCCTTTGCGACAACAATGAGTTCCTTGCTTTCATTTAAACGACCCAACACATCACAAGGAATATCAGTGGCAACTGCAACAACCACTATAACCGCACTAACTGCGCTATGTTAACACAAACTGTTAACTGCGCTAGGTTAACGCGCTGTTAGCCAGGCTAACTAAACGACACTGTTACTATACTATCTTAACTCACGTGCACTCACATGCACACTTCGCCCTCAACACTCGCCGTCCACCTCGCCCCTTTCCATGCCTCTCAGCGTGGCCAGAGACTTTCTGAGTCTCAGAGAAGACAATCGAGCCTGAGGATTGCTGCTCCAACACTCCCTCATCAACTTCACGTATGTTGTCATCACCTGTGTGTGTGTGTGTGTGTTTGTGTGTGTGTGCATGTGTATGTGCGTGTGTATGTGGCAGAGTCGCAAAAGCATCGAAACCACCAAGAGAACTAACTAACCTCATCTCCTTGCATCAGCCTGGAAGGAACCTCAGGCCTCACACCAGCCACGCACACCACTCTGCGCATCTCATCAAAGCTTGGGTCCATGGCAACGTTGTTGTGGTATGGAGGCTGGTAATCATCGGCTGGACCTGAAAGGAGTCCAGTGGCACGTCGTGAGAGAAACAAACAACACTACATACATGCATCCATTTGCCCATACATACACCAATCCACACTAATCCACACTAATCCACGCTCACACACACACACACACACACACACACACACACACACACACACACACACACACACACACACACACACACACACACACACACACACACACACACACACACACACACACACACACACACACACACACACACACACACACACACACACACACACACACACACACACACACACACACACACACACACACACACAGACAGAGAGAGACGCACCATAGGAGTGGCAGCGCCGGGCCACTTCGCAGAGGACCAGGGCCATGGAGTACATGTCAGCCTGCTTGAAGGACTCAAAGTGCTCCTGCGCAATGCTTTCATCAAGCACCTCAGGAGCCATGTACCTCCGTGTGCCCTGCCTCGAGTTCAAGGCAATGTCCAGCTGGTTTGTCTCACTGCAAAAGGTGGTTGCAGAAGTGGTTGTCAAACGAGGGTTGTTACTTGGAAGAGATAGGCTGTTTTGACGTGAGCGCAAGTGACAATTGAAGTTTAAGGAGGTACATAGTGACTGCACACACGCGTGCTCATGCACCCGGGCACCTGATGAGTCGAACAGCGAGGCCCAGGTCTGCTATGCAGCACGAGAGGTTCTTCTTCACCAAGATGTTCTTGCTCTTAATGTCTCGGTGTGCTATGGATGGCTTGCCTGGGTGGTGATGTCGTCAATGTGACCAGCAACCAATCAATACTATTCTATTTATTCTATTTTATTCTTTACTCAACTTTTAATGCAACTTTGCAAGTGCCTTCAGGCCTGTAGACTGCAGTGGGAGTACCTTGAGTGCCATGGATCTCAGTGTGGAGGTGGGTGAGGCCGGAGAGAGCAGAGTGGCTCATCTTGAGAAGGGTGTGGGTGTCGATGGTGTGGTGGTGCAAGAAGTCAAAGAGGGAGCCATGCTCATGGTAGTCTGTCACAAGCAGTAGTTGAGTCCATGAGCCTGTGCCCTTGATGTCCGAGGCAATGAAGCCTGCAGAGATGGCAAAAGATGGAGTAGAATGATGATTAATATTTTTTTGTATAACTGCTAGTTGGAGAGCTAGAGAAGGATAGAGTAAAGAGTAACCAAGAATGTTGTCGTGTCGCAGCAGGATGGTCTGATACAGCTGTACCTCTCGGGACCATGAAGCCTCCTCAGTGGTGTAGAAGATCTTGACAGCAACATTCTCATCTCGCCACTTGCCCTTCCACACTTCCCCATACCGACCCTTGCCAATGCTGTGCACCAGATAGATCTGCTTTGCAATGGTCCTCTGCACCTGTGAAGAGGTGATTGTAGCTTTGGAAGAGGCAGCCCTTGGACATGAAGCTAATTTAATGAAGTCACCTCAAGAACTTATATTGCACATTAGTGACAGTTTCCACCTTTTGTTTTCTCGAATATTTATAACAGTCAATGAATGAGTAAATGAATGAATTAATAAAATGAATGAATGAATAAATAAATGAAAAACTGAATAAAAAATAAAAAAATAAACAACCAATTGAAAAGCGTTAATTAAATAAACGAATAATTGAAAATGACCATGTAGAGCCACCACATACCAGGAGAGGGAGGCCTGAGCCACTGCCCGAAGAGGCTCCAGTGACTGACACAACTTGCTCCAGGGAGGTGGAGGGGGTCTCAAAAGCAAGGCAGTCATCTCTGCTCTTCAAAAAATGAGCACACTTATCGAACCTCCTGTATCTGTACATGTATGGGTGTGCAAAATTTGTTTTTGATACTTTAGGTTATAATAACTGATATTTTTGGAAGTAAATAATATACTTGATGAAGAAGAGGATGGTGAAGATGATGATGACAAGGATGAAGATGGCAATACTGAGGAGAACAATGCGTGTGGAAAGATCCATTGTGTTGATTGGGGGGTGTTCTCCTGGAACTGGGTGTTGTGTGGTGATGAAAAGAACCTGATTAAGACTGAAACACAAACAACTCTTATGTAAGTTTTAATTATTTATGAAAGATAGCAAAAGTGCACAAGTGCACATACATGAGTCCTTGTTGATGGGGGTGGGCTGGAGATCAAGGTTGCACATGTTGGAGTGACTACAACACTTGATGGACTTGAGCTGCTCATGTGGCACCCGGTCACCCTTGCACTGCACATGTGAGTGTCAAGGCCAATGTGCATAATTAGCTGAAACTTACTACGTCTGACCAATACAAGCTGCCAATGAAATTTTGGTTGGTATGCTTGAAACTCTTTAAATTAGCAAAGTTCCACTTTTCACACCCACCTGGAACACAACGCCATTATGTCCATTATCCACTTTATTGGGAGGCAAGCATCCAAAACTCCACGCCTCTTGCCCTTCTTCTTCTTCATCTATTTCTATGGCGGTGTAACATTCCCCGCCAGCTTCTAACTCGCACGTGTTGTTGGCATAATAACCAGGACAGGGCGAGCAATGACATAGTATTCCACCTGTCGCTAAAAGTTGAAAACATTGTTACTGTGAAATTTTTGAATATGTACTCCAGACTTTTACAATGGAAATCTGTAGTCACAAAGTATTTTGAAGTTGAGAGTTTTTGATTTTTTCATGAGTTATATTAAAATGATTGAACTAATAATTGTCTGCATAAAATGATTCAACTGGAAAAAATATATAAATTCAAAATTTCATTGATTCGAGGTAGAAATTTAGCATAAAGTTGTTACATAAACCTAGAAATCAACTTTACGGTTTACATTTGAAACACAATTATTGAAAAACGACTAACCTGATTTTAAAAATATTAATGAAACTAATAGAAGCAATAATAAAAACGACAAAGAGAACGAATTTAAAAATTTATTAGCCATTTTGTTTTCATTGTTGCTATTTACTAAACTCTAACTAACGCCAACTATTTTGAACAAATGAATAAAACAATTTTCTTATTTTAAAAACTCAATTTAGTTTCAATATCATAACTTTGGTTAACCTTTTCAGTTTGCTTTTTTTGAATATTTCATTAGCTATTATTGAATGCTTAACGCTAAATATTTTGAATAAACAAATAAAACAATATTAAAAATGATATTTTATTTCAATATATCCCATTCAAAAAAATTATGTTCAGTTTTCTGTTTTTTATTATTTTTATTCAACTATGAAAAAAACTATTCAATTTTTTTCAATATTCTAATTTTGAAAATCCCATTAAAATTTTACATATATTTTTTTTATATCAGAATGTGGTTAAAATGTTTTAATCCAATTAAATTGTTGAGCACTGGAAAATATTCAATTGTTTAACTTTTACTCAAAATAATAAAAAAATTAGTCAATTTATATCAATTTCTAAAATTTATTCAATAGTTATTTTCTCTAATTCTATAGGTTCTAGGGTTTATAGTTTTTTTTTCGCTCGCTGCCATGGATTTGTTATGAAATGGGGGAAAATCCAATGAACTTATATGATCTTAAGGATGAGAAGCAAGCGAAGGAATATTTGGACAAAATTGGAATAGAGTACAGGTTTCAATGTTACCAACAAAATCTTCCTGAAGGATGTAACAGACTGGCCAGCTTTTTAGAATCAATTCTTAAAGATTTTGAAAAGGCCCGGAAGGTTTATGACTTCAACTGTTTCAAAAATGACTATGGCATGAGTTGTTTTAAGCTTGGGCAGTTTCAATTTTCTGGGAAAGGTGGCGAGAAAAACTTATCAAAAGCTTTCGAGAGTTTCAAAAAGGGCTGTGATTCCAAATGTGGAGCCAGTTGCCATAACCTCGCTCTAATGTTCCAAGAAGGCAAAACACCAGAAAAGCAAAAGGATTTTAAAAAGACGGAAGAGTTATTAGTCAAAGGGTGTGAATACGAAGACATGATGAGTTGCTTCCGGTTGAGTAGCCTGTACATCAAGGGAAAGGAAGGAGTTGCACAGGACATGCACAAGGCCTTCAACTATTCCCTGCTCTGCTGCGACAAGGACAATCCTTACGCATGCGCCAACGTCAGCATGATGTACCGAAAAGGAGAAGGTGTCGATAAAAATATCGAAAAAGCCGACCACTACAAACGACTTGCCCTCAATCTACAAGACAGTACAAAAGAAAAAGCTATTTTGTCCGGCGGAAATCACCGTTCAGGCATTTTTTGAATTCGGATTTTTACAATAAAATAATGTACAGGCTTGTATTGTTTGCGTTCCAGCGAGAACTTGATTTTAGATTTTTTAGTAAGTAGAGTCGTCTTTTTTATGCTTAAAGCTCTCTTTATAGCGTTATTGTTATAGTTTATACAAATATTTTATCAAATAAGAGTGAGTAAATGCAACTGTTCCGATACTCTTGCGTCAAAAGCAAATAAGTCTATTAAATCTTTTAAGCCCACAAGGTGTACGAGTTAAGTAATTTTGACTTAAGGCTTAGCGAATATGTCTAATGCATGTAAAGGCATACTTTTACACAAAGGAAAAAGTGAATAAGCACAAGGACTTTATGGCCGTCACAACGCAAGCATGCCTCGAAAGGCATCTGTGCGAGCGTGGGAAATGAGAAGATCAGGTGCCTTACAGACAACTCAGAAGCTTTATTATTTATTTGTAAATGAACGAACATTTTCAATGAAGGCTAAACAATCAAGTCACGTTTTGATGGTCTGAGAATATTTCGACACTGCCCTTCGGTGTATAACGGACAACTCTCGATTAATTTAATATAAAATAGATGAAAGATTAAGTTTCATTGAAAATCTTATCAAACACTATGTATTCCACCTTTTTAAAATAATTAAAACCTTCAGAGACGCCTTTATAACACGTCTGAAGTACAAAAGGCACGCCGCATTTGAGTGGATTGAAACCCCGATGAACAGAATGAAACTTTAGTTGGACTCATAAAATAAACGACTTTTTATGCAGCTTCCACATTCGAATAAAATAAGACAAATCTATCGACGTTAATTATCCGTTCAAATCATCTTTAAAAATTCAAAAAAGAATGACTCAAGCGTGAACATGAATACAAGAGGAGTCACGCTTGATATTCATACTTTCTGTTCTAATCCATCTTCAACATTCGTTTACTAACTCATGCCTTCTTCATTATCTTCTTACTTAAACTTAGGTCTTCTTTCACCCTGAAGTTATTTATTAATTTTGGTGATGATGATGATGGTGATGATGATGATGATGATGATGATGATGATGATGATGATGATGGTGATGATGATGATGATGGTGATGATGATGATGATGATGATGATGGTGATGGTGATGATGATGATGATGATGATGATGATGATGATTATGGTGATGATGATGATGATGATGATGATGATGATGATGATGATGATGATGATGATGATGGTGATGGTGATGATGATGATGATGATGATGATTATGGTGATGATGATGATAGGTATAACGATTACTACTTTTATTTTTCGATTATATTTCTTCTTTTTTCTTCTTCTTTTTCTAATTATTATAATAATAATTATTATTATTATTATTAAATCTATTATTATATATTCTTATTATTATTCGGCTTCTGCACCGAGTCCGTTTCTATTTTTAACCAGAATGTCTTGGACGAAAGTCGTTCATTTATAAGTGCGTATGAGAAAGTTGAGTTCTGGTGCGAGAGAAGTAAAAATTATTTATAAAAAAATTCCATTTTCAAAAATGCGACTAATTTGCTCAAAATTTTAGTCGTTTATTCTTAAAAACGAACAAAAATTCTCTGAGTTTTTCATAGACATACAGTCGATTGGTCTCTTTGACTGCCTTTACTCTCTGAAGACACCATGCTTTCTTGCCAACTCGCCTCTCTCGTCATCCGTGAGTCAAATGATCATGTGTTTTTAATTGTTTTTTATATAACCACAAGAGAAGTTGAGACTTCCCCATTGAAACACTGCAGTCTTCTATTTGTTCCACGGCACCAACACGCAAGGCGAGTGATACGTCGAAATTATGACTATGATAAGAGGCCTTATTTTCAACAACGCCAAAAGCAAGCGGCTGGGGCTGCCAGAACTCGATCTAACTCAAATTTCAAATTTTTCCTTATTGCAAATTATTTTCACAAGCTCCTACCATTCCTAGATCACCCTTCTCCGGCGTAACAACAAGAAAAATGAAAAGTTAAAAAGAAACTTAACAGAAAACAATATACTGAGAAAATTACAACACAATATCACAACTCGACACCTCACCACACAACACCACCTCTACACAATATCACCCCCAAACAACACCACTCCAACACAACACCTCCACTACACCACAGTGTGCACCAAGCAGATAGACCTGGCCATGTGTGTGGACGAGTCTAGCGGCAGCAGCCAAGCCGCCAGCTGGGTCACTACCAAGAACCTTCTCGATCAGATTATCACCCGCCTCTTTGTCACCCCCACTAACGTCAGAGTTGCTCTGGTCAGATATGCCACCACCGCCAGAATTGACTTCCTCTTCAACATCTACAGCAACAACAACGATGTCCGAGCCTACGTTAGTGTCTTTGTGACGTCGTTGACACGTGATGTGTGAGGATTACATGGTGACGTTAAAGGTGTATGTAGTGTTTGACGTGCGAGAATATTTAACATTTAAAAAATATTTTTAAATTTAAATGTAAAAAGTGACAAAATAAAATGTTAAAACGTCAAATACAAGTGAAAACCAAATCACATTATATTCAATATAACGTTGCCTACATACCTTATTAATCTAAATGCGTACAAGCCCTACACCATTCACGCTTGGGCATTCTAGTCACATGGGTCGAGGTCAGGTCGTATGGGTGCTTCGGAAATGCCGCTATCACCCTTACACCCCACCACAGATAAACGGCATGACCCCACTGGGAGGGTCAAGGAACGTGTCAGGGTGTCTTAGGATCCTCAGAACGGGGGTTTTCTCCATCGCAGGAGGCGCCAGAACCTCCGTGCCTAGGGTGGTCTTCGTCTTTACAAACGGTCCCTCCAACGTCGACGCTGCACTGACCACACAAGAGGCTGTCGAGCTGAAGTTCACTGGTCTGTTTCCACTGGGTCGTGTGTCTGGTGAATGGGCTTTTGAAGCATCCCTTTGGTGTGTTGTGGGCCGAAATTATGAAGTGTACGCTGCTTGTCTGTAAATAAACGTAGAGGCACAAAATCGCACGTATACCAAACTCACATACACACACACACACACACACACACACACACACACACACACACACACACACACACACACACACACACACACACACACACACACACACACACACACACACACACACCCACACACACACACACACACACACACACACACACACACACACACACACACACACACACACACACACACACACACACATATATATATATATATACACACACACACACACACACACACACACACACACACACACACACACACACACACACACACACACACACACACACACACACACACACACACACACACACACACACACACACACATACACACACACACACACACACACACACACACACACACACACACACAAACACACGATCAGGCGCCATACTGGTGGTGATCACCGTGAGTGGCGACAGCAACGAAGCCAGGGCCATGGCCAGCTCCAACAGAGACATCTACGACGCCTCCGCAGGCAACCAAGTGGTTATCCTGGCGTTCAACCTCACCACCACCTACTGCCTGTGTGAGTGCTGCCGGTGCTAGGGGTCTGAACTAATCGAATCTTATTTACTTCAACTCAACCTAATCTGATCTAATCTAATCGAATCAAATCTAAACTTTTTCTTCTCAATACAATCCACTTTTATCAATCCAATCTACTTTTATCAATCTAATATTTCTCACCTAGTCTTTATGGAGTGATTTATATGCCAGAGTTTAAAATTGCGTTGTAATTCTTGCTTTGTAAAGTTGCTAATTGTGGGTTCGAGGAAAGGTTAATTTTTATTAGTATTTAAGTGTCAACTGTTCGTACCTTTTCATTTCAAATAATTTAATACAATTAATTATTATTATTATTACTCAATTATCTTTTTTTTCTATGTTCTATTGTGATTATAAATTAATTTTTAGTTTTTAAATACTTTAAATTTACGACTAAACAGCAACAACCGGCGGAGGTCCTATGGGAGCCCCCGGAGCCACTGGAGCCACTGGAGCACGTGAGAGTTTCTGAAACTAGAATCATCTTTGAATGAAATTATGAAAACTAAAAGATTTTTTTTTTAATTAATAAAAATTGGATTATTTTTAAAAATAGTTTTGAAAGCAATTTAAAAAATTATTTTAAACCTTTAAAAAGTACTTTTAACCTCTTTCTATTAACTAATTGATATTTCGTTAATTTGTAGATTAAAATAAGAAAATAGTTATTGCTACTTTATGCACGCATGTTGTACTTACTAATGATTAAGAATGTACTGAAGAATGATTAACTTCCAGCGGGTGTGGTCATTCCGGGACCTGTAGGTGAGCTGGAATGTGTTCAAAATGCAATTTGAAAATAATTGATTTTTAATTTTTAAAGTCAAATTTGCTGATATTCAAAATACAATAAGAATAAAAGGTAGTATTTATATGCACTAATATTTGATAATTAAAATTTCTATGTACCTTAGTAACATTAAAACCGATGCTTCGGAAACACATACACCTTTTTTCCATACCACACCCGCACATGGCCACAACACTACGCCGCCACACTGCTACACCGCTACACCACTATACCGCCACACCACTACGCCGCCACACTGCCACACCGCTACACCGCCACACTGCCACACCGCTACACCACTACACTGCCACACCGCTACACCGCCACACCACCACACCGCTAGGGCCTGCGGGACCTCCAGGCACCTCCAGCTCTGGACCAGGTGAACAAATTGTAACATTATTTTCAAAACTTTAATACAAAATCTTTTTACAAAAACATTAGTGAATTCAATAGAAAACATCAGCGCTATACAAATGTTTTGATTAGATAAGATTAGATTGGATGAGCTTGAACAAAACCTTCATACTGCTGATAATTCAATGAACGTGCAAAAGAAGGGAAATAAGTATGGAACAAACGCATGCAGGTTCCCAGGGAGACACAGGCTCTCCAGGACCCGCTGGACCTCCAGGCATAAACTTGATGAACTCATAACCACTGAATATAACATAAAGTCCTCTGTTCCACAAACACACGCCACCACTGAGACCACACCCTTGAAACACCACACCACCGCTTCCACAGGCCAGCCAGGGGCAGGGATAGGCGTCAAAGGAGACACGGGGGCTTCTGGCAGTCCAGGCGCTCAAGGAAGTCCAGGCGTTGCGGGACCTCAAGGTTAGTTTAGCGGGTGTTCATGGTACCACAGCGCTTTATGCTACGGTGCTTTCAGGACTGCCTGGAGGTGTGGGAGCAAGTGGAAGTGCAGGCATTCAAGGGCAGAGAGGTCCACCAGGTGTGGTAGGGCCTGCTGGACCTCCCGGACCAAGAGGTCTTCCAGGTAGGTGGAGTTTGAAGCTTGCGTGACAACCTTAAATTACTTTTGAAGTTTTTATAATTCTTAAAAATTTTAGAGTGAGTTGAAAAGAACTTTCTGGTTAATTGAGAGATTAGTCAAATAGTTAAAAAACCTAGAATGTTGTTTGGCACTTGATGTCACACAGGCACACCAGGGGGTGGAGGGACTTTTGGAATCCCAGGCGACACCGGATTGCAGGGAGATACAGGTGAGTGGTATTGACAATGCGGTGTGAACAATGGACCACATGACAACCTCCCACAGGTGCTTCGGGACTACCAGGTTCTGCAGGAGCCAACGGCTCTCCAGGAAACGTTGGAGCACCAGGAGCCACAGGAGCTCCAGGAAACCCAGGTGGAAGGGGGGTTATTAGTGAGTTCATTGAACACGCCACTGATGTTCACTCCTGGCTTACACAGGCGCTTCAGGCCTGCCAGGCAGAGCAGGAGGACAGGGAGCACCTGGTGGGATGGGTCTTCCAGGAGTGACAGGACCCCCTGGCAATCCTGGCAGGAGGGGCAGTGACGGCAGTCCTGGACCCTCTGGAGCCGTGGGCAGTCCTGGTCACCAGGGCGACACTGGAGCCACTGGAAGCATGGGCTTCACGGGCTTCACAGGAGCAAAGGGCTCGCCCGGTTCGACGGGAGCTCCTGGACGCGATGGAGTGCCTGGATCGCCTGGAGCTGTGGGAGTGCCTGGACAGATCGGTGAGTTGAGTGAGACGTTGAGGTGTTGAAAAAGTTTTTTCAAAAGTGGCTTTTCCCCATGCAATACCCAACTTCAATTCAACACTCAAAGGTTTTTCGGGAGCTCCAGGTCCAGTGGGCAGGGAGGGAATGGCAGGCAGTAATGGCAGGCCTGGTGCTCCTGGCAGGGATGGCGTTGGCGTGCAGGGCATGACTGGGGCCACAGGCAGACCTGGGATCCCTGGTTCCAATGGTGGGTGTTTTGTGACAGGGTTCGATCTTTGATGGTAGAATTCATTGAAGATACACGATCTCATTCAATTCAACCAATCCACGTGTATAGTTTCTTTAAGCAAAGTTTAACGTTTTAAATTTGACAAACTGAAAAAAAATAATTTTTCAAACTTCTCTTTGAAATAAAATGTATATTGCAATGTACAATTAAATCAAAACAAATAGCTTTATCAAAATTAAAATATTATTGAAAATAAAAATTACATTTAAACAATTATTTGATGGAAAATATACGATTTGAACCAAGATTGAAAAAGTTAAACTCAGACTTAAAACTTCAACTCAGACCAGCATGGAGATAACACACGTAATACTGTAAACGCACCTACAGGCTTGGCAGGAGATAGAGGCCCGATTGGCTTCAATGGCTCGACAGGCCAGACAGGACGAATAGGACCACCTGGCATTAGAGGCGCTGTAGGAGACACTGGTCGGCAAGGACCTCAAGGTTGCCGTTGTGTGTCTGCCAGTGCTTGAGTGCCTTTAGAAGTGATAGCTTCGATCCGACTGTGACTATATACTCCATATCCCTTTACGTTTCAAAATGTCGCATCTCTACGACACACCACACCAAGCAAATCACACCAACCACACAGGTTTTCAAGGCAGGGCGGGTGCACAGGGACCTCCAGGAATCCAGGGCTTGGCAGGAGGCACTGGAGCAACTGGAACGCCTGGAGCCACAGGAGTTTCTGGCGCCAGAGGAGACCCGGGTGAGTGGCCACAATGAAACCTTTAAAATTGAATTAAAATGATTAAATATTAAAGAATATTCCTCAGTATTGAAATTCAAAACAAATTATCTTTGTTGTAGTTGTCGGTAGCATGTCTCATTGTTATCATCTCTGCAAGGGCGACAGGGTTTCGAAGGCAGGCCAGGCACTCCTGGTCAGCCAGGCGCTTTGGGAGAACAAGGAGGTATGGGCAACACAGGATCTCCGGGAGCTCCTGGACCTGTTGGTGGTTTTGGATTCACCGGAGCAACAGGCCCTCAAGGCAATCCTGGCAACCCAGGCAACAACGGACAACCAGGAAGGCCAGGAAATCCAGGAGTTGGAGGTGGACTAGCTATGAATCGAAACTGAATTGTATTAGCAGTGTTCAAATACGTTCATCATGTAAGCTAAACTCAATAGACTGAATGTCTCAAAACTGCCATGTCAAACAGCCACACCACGCAGGCTTCACAGGGGCAATGGGAGCCACCGGACTTGCAGGCAGAGCAGGACCTCCTGGGAGTCCAGGAGGCTTTGGTTTTACGGGGGCCACAGGACTCCAAGGAAGCGTGGGTACTCCGGGTATTCCAGGTGCTGCTGGTTCACCAGGCAACCAAGGCGACACCGGAGTTTTTGGAAACCCTGGCACTCCTGGCCAGCCCGGCCTCAGAGGCTTCACTGGTGCTTCAGGTGGAAACTGCCGTGACTGTTCAAATATTCCAACGTTATTTTTAATACTTTTTGTAGAAATTTATTTAAATAAATTTACTTTTCTTGCGACAAGGCCAGGCAGGGTTGAACGGCATGACGGGAGCGACAGGGAGGCCTGGTGTGGTGGGGTCTCCTGGTGCCATTGGACAACCAGGCCTTTCCGGTGACAGAGGCTTTACAGGATCTCCTGGTAGTTCTGGATTCACTGGCTCCACTGGAGTCCCGGGAAACCCTGGCAGTCCTGGCTCTGCTGGAAGCGTTGGTGCGAGTGGAGCCACAGGTGTGTTTCAACAATCAACAAAACTCCCAACATCTTCATAAAAGTGTTATTCCTCCAGGGCTTTCATACATACTTCTTAGAACAATACAAACTCTATTTTACACAGGACGTCCAGGCAACCCTGGCTTCAACGGCCAGCAAGGATTCACAGGGTCCACTGGAAGACCAGGCAGTGCAGGCGCTCCAGGCAGTGCAGGCAGGACTGGAGACACTGGGTCAACAGGAGTGCCTGGAAGCAATGGAGCTCCAGGCCCTGCAGGTTTCCAATGGGTTCCTTCTGTAGCTTGCCTCGGCACTTTGCCATTTAGATTTATCATTGTTATCTCTTTTTCTTCCATGTGCTGAGCTGGGCTTTTAGAGAGCGTGATTGGCTTAATAGTAATCATATTAGCTTACAGCCCACGAGTTAGAAAACGGAAGAATCTACCCAAAACACAAACTCAGCACAGCATCAACAAATCAAATAAAGTGGCTAGCATTGATCGTTTGCCTCCCTCGCAGGCGTACCAGGCAATAAAGGGAACACAGGATCCAGGGGTCCTGCAGGCGTTCCAGGAGCCAATGGAGTGCTAGGAGGCAAAGGAGACACGGGACAGCCTGGACGTGAGTAGGATGGACTGTTTATAAGGAGGTTCATTGGTTGTTTATTGGTTGTTCATTGGTTGTTCATTGGGTGTTTATTGGGTGTTCCGTATCTGTTTTCTCAGCAGTTTATGCAATGATTTTACTGTAACATTTTCAGTATTTGAATTTTTTATAAACAATCCATGACAAAATATACCTGTTCACCACCAGCCACAAGCAGAGGAGAGCAAGGTCAGCAAGGGTTTCCAGGGCGGGATGGAGGACCAGGAAACACAGGAAACACTGGCGCCCCTGGACGTCCTGGTTTCCCTGGTTGATGCTGCCGCAACTTCCAACTTTCATATCATTGTCATTCGAAATGTTACTTTTTCAATCGACTTGAAATGTAGATTTAACTTTTATTTCATTTGAATATTGAAAATTATTTTTTTCCAAATGGGTTTTCGCACTGCACCGAAGGAGCTGCAGGCACACCAGGAATTCAAGGCCTGTCTGGTGACACGGGAGCTCCAGGGAGGTTTGGACCTACAGGACCTCAGGGACCGAAAGGAGATACAGGATCTCAAGGTGTGTCGAAGCGGCTCTTAAATAATGCTTCTCACTGTGAATCATTTTTGATAGAAGATAAATTACAGAATTTTCAAATTAAAATTTAACTTTAGTAATAGAGCACCGAGTTTTTTTTCACCAGGCACTCAAGGCAACCCAGGGATACGAGGCAGCAATGGCACTCCAGGAAACAAAGGAGACACCGGTTCAGCAGGAAGAGATGGCAGCAACGGCAGTCCTGGCTTCCCTGGTACTCAGGGTTCTACAGGCCACACAGGAGTTCAAGGTCCTCCAGGCAATGCAGGATCCCCAGGAGCTTCTGGCATCAGAGGCGCTGACGGAGGCACTGGAGCCACAGGTTGCTGGACGTTTTGATTTGTTCAGACTGGTGCAACATTTATAACTTTGGTTGGAGCTCCACAACCACTTTACAGGTCCCAGAGGAGCCGCAGGGCTGCAAGGACTGCAAGGCAGGGCAGGCGTACCAGGCCTCAAAGGCGACACGGGATCGGTGGGAGCTCAGGGAAGCATTGGAAACACTGGCAGAGCAGGGGGTCCAGGAGCTCCAGGCAGGAACGGAGCCAATGGAAGCCCTGGACAGCCAGGTTCTCAAGGACTTCCTGGGACTGCTGGGGACACAGGAGCATCTGGCTTGCCTGGCCCTGTTGGCTCGCAAGGTGTCAACTCGCACTTTTGTTTCTCATGCAAAAATGTTTTTTTCAGCCCGTTCAATCATAAGCTATCTGCAAACCACCATTCACCATCCACCAGGCAGTCCAGGGAGGGATGGGTCAAGAGGCTTCACAGGCGCTCAAGGTGCTCCAGGAGCTCAAGGCAGAGATGGTGCAGTTGGGAACACGGGTAGTTCAGGCAGTCCTGGAGCAACAGGACCTCAGGGCTTTGCAGGACAACAAGGTTTCAATACCCATGCTTTAAATACTTGCGAGTTTATATTTCAATGTTTTTTTTGAATCCCATTCGGACAACAAACGTGTTTTAGTTATGTTTTTTGTCAAAAACATGCTTCTATTTGTCTTCATTCATACTTTTCACAGGCGACACAGGACTGCCTGGGAGGGTAGGATTTCCAGGCAGTGCAGGTAGAGACGGGAGTGCAGGCTCCACGGGGAACACGGGATCCCCAGGACCCAGGGGAGTGTCCGGCACACCAGGAGCACCCGGCAGGCCAGGTCTTAAAACTTATTTTGAAAAAGTTGAAGTGAAGACAGTTACCAAAGGGAAAATAGCAAAAAACAATTATGAGAATTTTACTCAGTTTTTCGATGGCTCATTTGTTGGCTCGCCACCGCAGGAGCGGCAGGGTGGACGGGAGTGGCTGGTTCCACTGGCAGCACAGGTCCCTTGGGTCCTCCAGGGCTCCAAGGACCCGCTGGGGCAGTAGGCAGTTCTGGGACACCTGGTGAGAAGATGGAAGATGACGAAACCACTGTTGTTTTGTCGTTCGTTACAAACATAGGAAAATACAACTTTATAAGCGTTATAACTTTCCACACTGATTATCAGTTCGATATGCTATCGTAAAATCATGCAACCTTCTTCCACAGGCACTCCAGGCCAGACGGGCAGGACCGGCATGCAAGGCTGGACAGGGGTAGCAGGGAGGACTGGAGCGGTGGGTGCCAGAGGTCCCATTGGTAGGACTGGACTGAGAGGCTTGGCAGGAAGAACCGGTCGCACAGGGATTCCAGGCAACACTGGTCGCCCTGGCAACCCCGGCTCCAGAGGCTCTAGAGGAGACCCAGGCACTCCTGGATTCCCTGGTCAAGCTGGTCCTGTGGGACTTCAAGGCTTCACCGGTGTGTGTGTGTGTGTGTGTGTGTGTGTGTGTGTGTGTGTGTGTGTGTGTGTGTGTTTGTGTGTGTGTGTGTTTTTGTGTGTGTGTGTGTGTGTGTGTGTGTGTGTGTGTGTGTGTGTGTGTGTGTGTGTGTGTGTGTGTGTGTGTGTTTGTGTGTGTGTGTGTTTTTGTGTGTGTGTGTGTGTGTGTGTGTGTGTGTGTGTGTGTGTGTGTGTGTGTGTGTGTGTGTGTGTGTTTGTGTGTGTGTGTGTGTGTGTGTGTGTGTGTGTGTGTGTGTGTGTGTGTGTGTGTGGGTGTGGGTGTGTGTGTGTGTGT
>OX387250.1:6887629-6892629 GCA_947562095.1 Branchellion lobata
CTCCGGAGTCTCTGGTGTGTTTTCAGTTTCATCGCCGTTTATTAACATTTTGAATTTTAATAATTAATTTTTTGTTTTTTTATACTATTTTGCTCATAAAAGTACAAAAAACTCGAGTTTTGATGCCACTAATTTTATCTTCTATACATTCCCATATCCCGTTATCTCCTATAAATCCTACATATCTCGTTATATTCTATACATCTTATATATCCCGTTATCCTCTAAACATCCCACCACTTCGCACCACAAGGATGCCAGCAAAGATGTCACAAAGTTCCCTTCTCCTACTTCTGTTCCTGTAACCACGGCTTCAAGATAGCACCTTCCAACTCTCGTTGCCCGAGTCAGTGGTAGTCGCAGGGCCTTGATAGTGCATGTGGAACTTGAGTTACCTCAGAATCTTTTTGTGTGGATCTTTTTTAAGCAAGAAGGGCAAACCTTTATAAGAAATTTACGTTTCACTGCCACTCACTAAACCAAACCTCACCACATCACACCTCACCACATCACACCTCACCACATCACACCTCACCACATCACACCAAACCACCCTCCAGACAACCTGCCTATCACTTTCTGCCGCTACTTCGCAGAGGTGTCTGACGTGATCTGCTTTTGCTCCAACAACTCTCTCACTCGCCCCATCAACAGCACCTTCTGCATCGGTGTGTTGGGGCTGTGGCCATATCTTTAGCTTTTTTCTTGTTCTTGTTGTTTTTCTTCACTTTATTCTTTTGCGTTTTCCTTTCTTCTTCTTTTTCTTCTTCTTCTTTTTTTGTTCTCTTTTTTTTTCTCCTTCTTCTTCTCTTTCTTCTTATCCTTTTCCTCTTCTTTCTCCTCTTCCTCCTTCTTCTCATCCTCTTCCTCTTTCTTCTCCTCCTCTTCTTTCTTCTTTTCCTCCTTCTTTTCCTTCTCCTCCTCCTCTTCCTCCCACTCCTCCTCTTCCTCCCCCTCCTCCTATTCCTCCTCCTCTTTTTTTCCTCCTCCTTTTCCTCTTCCCCTTCCTTTTTCTTTTCTTCCTTTTTCTATTTTTCTCCCTCTTCCTCCTTCTCTTCCTCCTCCTCCTCCTCCTCCTTCTTTTTCTTTTTTTCCTTCTTTTTCTTCTCCTTCTCCTTCTCCTCCTCCTCCTTCTCCTCTTTTTCCTCTTCCTCCTCTTCTTTCTCTTTCCCGTCCTCCTCCTTTTCCTCTTTTTCATCCTTCTTCTCCTTTTTTCTACTTCCCTTCCTCCTCCTCCTTCTCTTCCTTCTTCTTCTCCTCTTTCTTTTCCTCCTTCTTTTCTTCCCCCTTCTCTTCCTCCTTTTTTTCCTCCCCCTCCTCTTCCTCTTTCTCTTCCTTCTCTTCCTCCTCTTCTTCCTTCTCTTCCAGACAACAATGAATGCTTGGACAACAACGGGGGCTGTTCACACGGCTGCGTCAACTCGCAAGGTAGTTACGCTTGCACGTGTCCTAACGGATACGTTCTTTCTCGCAACAACAGGATCTGCATAGGTACAAGCTGCGATGTCAAATGAATGTAGTTCAATTTTTTGTGGCCTTGAAACTCTACGGGGTTAATGCCACTATAGTTATATTCGTGTTTGTATTGTATTGTATTGTATTTGTGGTTAATAAATATGCAGTGGTTTCTGTGGTGTGTTCATGCTACTCCAAGAAGTTAATGTGTCGAGTCAAGTTAGCAACAGAATGTTTACCCAGACGTCCATCTCTACGTCACTACAAGACAAAATTGCACAACAAACTATACACAGCACACTCACATGCACGCGCACACACACACACACACACACACACACACACACACACACACACACACACACACACACACACACACACACACACACACACACACACACACACAAACACACACACACACACACAAACACACACACAGACAGGGACGAATGTCAAACAGGGGGTCGCTGTCTCAGCAACTTCAACTGCATCAACACCGTGGGATCGTTCGTGTGCATCTCCAGGGGAGTGTCAAGTGAGTGGTGGTCGAAGAGAGGATGAACGAGGATGAGAATGAGGAAGAAGATGAAAATAAAGATGAGAATGAGGATGAGGATGAAGATTAGGATGAAGATGAGGATGAGGATGAGGATGAGGATGAGGATGAAGATGAGATTGAAAATGAAGATGAGAATGAAAATGAGAAAAAATATGAAGATGAGAAAAAGTATGAAGGTAGAAATGATGGATTGATGATGAAAATGTGAATAATAGGGATGAAGATGGGACTGAAAAAAGTGGGAATAAAGATGAAGAAGATGAAGATGAGGAGGATGAGAATGAGGAGGATAATAATAAGAAAAATAAGAATGAGGATGATGAGGATGAGAAAGATGAAGATGAGGATGATGAGGATGAGAAAGATGAAGATAAGGATGATGAGGATGAGAAAGATGAAGATGATGATGAGGATGAAGCTGGTGGTAAAAATGCTGATAGTGAGAGGAAAGCTGAGATGATGATTGGAAGAAGGAAAGCCAAAAGGGTGTTTGTTTCTTCAATCATTCATCAGCTGATGGAGGTCCGATAAGAAAGGACGGTTTGGTGGTTTATTGATTAGAAGCGTCGGGCTTGTAGTTGTAAAGGACGGAACGCAAGGGAGGATGGAAATTTAGGGACACTTTTAAAAGTGAGCCATTTATTACAAATTAATTTCGTTTCAGATGGCGGCAGTAGATGATGCTTCTCTTTGATAACGATGACGTAAAAAAGTCCCATAAAATCAACAAATGGTACAATAACAAAAACAATAACAACACCAAATGACTTTTACAAACAATAACAAAACCAAGTTGGCAAAAGCGTTTTCTTTAAAATAATTATGACTTACAAACAATTGTGTTGAGTATTTGTTACTTAGAAATAATTATAGTAAATAATAAAGACTTAAGAAGTACTAGTACTAAGAATTAAAAGTGAAGAGAAATTATAACACATAATTATGCTGGCAACTAGGAATACACTTATGAATAAATAGAGTTAAACTGGTGTTTAGGTTGACAGATAGCTGCTGTTGAATGTGGAGGGGAGAGTTGCCTGAGGATCTTCTGTCTTGGAAACAAATGCAATAAACTTCAATGAAAATAGTGAAAATATATCATGCACACAAGCACACACACACACACACACACACACACACACACACACACACACACACACACACACACACACACACACACACACACACACACACACACACACACACACACACACACACACACACACACACACACACACACACACACACACACACACACACACACACACACACACACACACACACACACACACACACACACACACACACACACACACACACACACACACACACACACACACACACACACACACACACACACACACACACACACACACACACACACACACACACACACACACACACACACACACACACACACACACACACACACACACACACACACACACACACACACACACACACGCACGCATAAAAACACACATACATACACAAAAACGCACACAACGACACAAAACTACAGAGCCGATGGTAGAAGTTGGAATGTTTGATAAAGTTTTCTTTGAAAACTGCGTGGTTTTAGGGAGTTGTTTGTACAACTCATGACATCATTATGCACCCCAAGAGAGCCATTGACCCCTTCATGTCCCGCTCTTTTGCGTGTCGGAAACAAAAACAATGTTGTTGTAAGATACGTCAACAAAAGGGGTGTCTATGTTGTTGTTAATGATGTTTTTGTTGTGGTTTTGTTGTTATCGTTGTGATTTTTTTTGTTTGTTATGACGTGATAATCATTTCATCGATGACGTCATATTGTCTCCACTCTGGTAACCTTCGAAGTTCACAAAGTTGCTTATGCCGGGAAGCTTTTTGTTGGACTGTTGTCTCAATTGTGACGGTTTCGTGTTTTGTTTGTTGTCAGTGAAGTTGTGTTTGTTGTTGTTTATTGTTTTATACATATACTTTTCTATCTCTAAGTCCGAAAAGTCATAACAACTGTTTTTGTTGTTGTTGTCGTTTTTTTTGTTGTCGTTTTCGTTGTTCGTTTTGTTGTTTTTTGGACTGTTAATGTTTACATTTTGTGTGTTTTTGTTTATTCCGCCTTTGAAGAAAGGATTGTTATTATTATTGTTATTATTATTTTTGACTTTTTGGTTAGTCGTATCTTTTACTTGGGGGCTGGGTAGCTTGGAACCAGTGCTTGTAAGAGCTCTTTTTGAAACTTTAAGTGAGGCCGATGATGAAGAAGAGGAAGAAAAAGATGATGAAGCAGAAGAAGATGATGATGATGATGATGATGATGGCGAAAGGTGTTCTGCGTGTTGGAGTTGTGGCGGGTGGAGAAGTTTATTGTGGGAGGGTTCGTACTTGAGCGTTTTGAAGGGTTTTTGGAAGTTTTGGGGGAGTCTTGGTTTAAGGGGTGGAGTGAGAGGACCGTTATGTTTTTTTTGTAATTGTTGTTGTTGTTGTTGTTGTTGTTTTTGAATTAAATCGTCAGTAACTGTTTCATGGTTGGGGTTGCAAGGGGGGTGAGGAAGCGAGGAAGGATCAGGCTGTTGAGACAAGAAATTTTGTAATGGCGGTGGAGGTGCATGGAGGGTAGAATGTTGTGGCGTATGATCTACGAATGGAAGTGAAAAATGCTGGAGTTGAGAAGAAAATTGTTGAAAAGTATGTTGTGGCGAAAACTGCAAACAATGCTCCGGTGAAAATTGTTGTCTCTTTCTCAATGGATTCTGAGGAGTAGAGTTCAAGGATTGGTGTTGTTGTGGTTGTTGCTGTAATTGTTGTTGTTGTTGTTGTAAATGTTGCTGTTGTTGGGAAGAAGTACATTGTTGCGGAAACTGTTGTAGAGTTGTGAATTGTTGTGGCGTAAAGCGTCGTTGCGAAGGAAGCATGGTGTTGCAACAAGGAGTTTGTTGCAGGAAGGAGTTGTGGTGGAGTTTGTCGTGATGTTCGGAGGCAAGGAAGGTATGTGGAGTAAAAA
>OX387250.1:6912629-6970129 GCA_947562095.1 Branchellion lobata
TTACACGTACAAATGCATTAATTCGTTATTTTTATTTATTTTATTTATTTTTTTTTTTCTGAATGTAATTATTGTTTTTTATGCGTTCTAAGCCCTCTTAAGACCACTTGGTCCTTAGCACGGCGATGAAAACTCTGCATTTGAAATCTTCTTCCAAGTCAAAGTTCTATTTGCTTGGAGAAAATAACTTGGAACGTGAGAAATTAGATTAATTGAAACTTTAAACGGAGAAAAATTTTTGAAATAAAATTTAAAATATTAAAAAGTATTTTAATTAAAATGTAAAATATTATAAATTCTTTGAATTAAAATTTAAAACTAAAAATATTAAAAGATCGTACTTCAAAGCACAAAACTTCTTATACTTTTCAATCATAAAAATCTTGTTTGATTCTCCAAACGTGACGAAGACGAGCAAATAAAGCATTTGAAGGAGCGTCTTTTTACTTTTGAAAATCTCAAAACTGCATTTGAGCCTTAAGGCAGTTTTGTGTACGTGCGTGTTTGTGTGTGTGTGTGTGTGTGTGTGTGTGTGTGTGTGTGTGTGTGTGTGTGTGTGTGTGTGTGTGTGTGTGTGTGTGTGTGTGTGTGTGTGTGTGTGTGTGTGTGTGTGTGTGTGTGTGTGTGTGTGTGTGTGTGTGTGTGTGTGTGTGTGTGTGTGTGTGTGTGTGTGTGTGTGTGTGTGTGTGTGTGTGTGTGTGTGTGTGTGTGTGTGTGTGTGTGTGTGTGTGTGTGTGTGTGTGTGTGTGTGTGTGTGTGTGTGTGTGTGTGTGTGTGTGTGTGTGTGTGTGTGTGTGTGTGTGTGTGTGTGTGTGTGTGTGTGTGTGTGTGTGTGTGTGTGTGTGTGTACGTGCGTGTTTGTGTGTGTGTGTGTGTGTGTGTGTGTGTGTGTGTGTGTGTGTGTGTGTGTGTGTGTGTGTTTGTGTGTGTGTGTGTGTGTGTGTGTGTGTTTGTGTGTGTGTGTGTGTGTGTGTGTGTTTGTGTGTGTGTGTGTGTGTGTGTGTGTGTGTGTGTGTGTGTGTGTGTGTGTGTGTGTGTGTGTGTGTGTGTGTGTGTGTGTGTGTGTGTGTGTGTGTGTGTGTGTGTGTGTGTGTGTGTGTGTGTGTGTGTGTGTGTGTGTGTGTGTCTGTGTGTCTGTGTGTCTGTGTATGTCTGTGCGTGTTTGTTCAAGTGTTTTTTTTGCATCTGTGTATGTATATGCATTTTTTCCTGAGTGTGTACATTCATGCTTCTTCGTCATCAATCGAACATATCTTTTAGTCTTGAATTGGGCACCTCTAGTCATACTTTTCATATTCTCTACTTAATTGTACACAACAAAACTATAAGCCTCAGCATTAAAACATTAAAACGCAATATGTCTCAACTCAACAAAACAACGCAGAGCACCACAGAGACCTCACGATAGCTGCTCCGTTGCGCACAAATGCATGCGGTGACATGATACCTGATGCTTGCACAAGAAAGACGATCCGCTTGTGACATGCCATCACAGATTCCACAATCATCCATCAATTTTTTCTTTCAATTACTCATCGATTTTTTTAAGTTTTTTTTTCCGAAATTAATTTTATTTCTTTCACTCGTTTTTTCCATCAATTTTTTCATTCGCTCATTTCTCCTTTCATTAACTCATTTATCCAATCATCCATTCATTCATCCATTCATTCATTCATTCACCAATTGCTTAATCCATGCAACCATCGTTAAAATCTCCCCCGTCATTAGTCACACCCACCTTTCTGAATCCCTTCTCATCCTTCCACCGCCATTCTCCCTCCAAGCCGCCTCAACACTTCGTGAGTTATACTGCACATGCGTGCTAATTCCCTGCTTGTTTCCGTGGCCTGTAACGACTGGGAAGGGATGGGAAGTGTTGAATGAAACGGCAAATGATAGCTTCGGTATAAATAAAGACTCTTGTAGTGTTAGTTATAGTGATAATGGTAGTGATAGTGGTGATAGTTATCGTGGTGATAGTGATAGTGGTGATAGTGATAGTGATGGTGGAGTGGGAATGGTGGTGTTGGTTGGTCGTGACTGCGTAGTGGTAGAAAAGTGGTCTGGCAGAACAAGAGTAGTGGTAGAATGTGGATGCTTGAAACTTCATGTATATTCACATTGAGATGAATAATCATCACTTCATAACTTATAATTGGAAGAAGAGAGCTGTATCATGAACGGAAGAAAGTCAAGTTTATAAGGGATGGATGGGAGGAGAAAGTGTACAATGGATGAATGAACGGAGAAAGTGTACAATGGATGGATGGGAGGAGAAAGTGTACAATGGATGGATGGGATGAGAAAGTGTACAATGGATGGATGGGAAGAGAAAGTGTACAATGGATGGATGGGAGGAGAAAGTGCACAATGGATGGATGGGAGGAGAAAGTGTACAATGGATGGATGGGAGGAGAAAGTGTACAATGGATGGATGGGAAGAGAAAGTGTACAATGGATGGATGGGAGGAGAAAGTGTACAATGGATGGATGGGAGGAGAAAGTGTACAATGGATGGATGGGAGGAGAAAGTGTACAATGGATGGATGGGAGGAGAAAGTGTACAATGGATGGATGGGAGGAGAAAGTGTACAATGGATGGATGGGAAGAGAAAGTGTACAATGGATGGATGGGAGGAGAAAGTGTACAATGGATGGATGGGAAGAGAAAGTGTACAATGGATGGATGGGAGGAGAAAGTGTACAATGGATGGATGGGAGGAGAAAGTGCACAATGGATGGATGGGAGGAGAAAGTGCACAATGGATGGATGGGAGGAGGAAGTGTACAATGGATGGATGGGAGGAGAAAGTGCACAATGGATGGATGGGAGGAGAAAGTGCACAATGGATGGATGGGAGGAGAAAGTGCACAATGGATGGATGGGAGGAAAAAGTGCACAATGGATGGATGGGAGGAGAAAGTGTACAATGGATGGATGGGAGGAGAAAGTGTACAATGGATGGATGGGAGGAGAAAGTGTACAATGGATGGATGGGAGGAGAAAGTGTACAGTGGATGGATGGGAGGAGAAAGTGTACAATGGATGGATGGGAGGAGAAAGTGCACAATGGATGGATGGGAGGAGAAAGTGTACAATGGATGGATGGGAGGAGAAAGTGTACAATGGATGGATGGGAGGAGAAAGTGCACAATGGATGGATGGGAGGAGAAAGTGTACAATGGATGGATGGGAGGATGTTTCATAAGAGAGAAGACGATAATGAGGGGTGTCTGAGATTGGTAAATAAGGAGGCCTTGAGGGGATGCTTGCGGAGATCAAGCGACGACATACCAGCTTGTGAGCGTGCCAAGAGACGGCTAGTGAGAGTTCGTTAAGAGATTTTAAAAATATCTCAATGCATTCGAGAAGTCAGCTTTAATAAGATGCTTTTGAGCGTTTCCGTAAAAATGTCTTCGTCATTTTCATTTTTTCTTTTTTTCTTTGGTCAATTTCCATTTTTGTGACTGTAATTTGAGCGCTTTTAAATAGTGTCATCAGCGCTATACAAATGTTTTGGTTAGTTCATTATATAGTCAAGTTACATCTTTTTGATGATACTTCATAAAATAACATTGGAGTCACTTTCGCCTTATTCATTTTTTACTTTAAGTTTAAAAACCAGTTTATTTCGTTTTTTCTGGATTTTAGGGAGACCTTATGGCTTCTCCGTTTGTAGCATTATACAATACAATACAAATATAAACATTATTATAGTGGCCTTAGCCCCGTAAAGTTTCGAGGACATTTTTTAGGTTTGTATGAATCAGTTTCAAAAATTCTTTTAAAAAAAGACACTTTTTTTAAAAGTAAATTAATTGCATCTTGATCTTTTCAATTATTGATTGAATAATCAAAATTTTTGAGCGTACTGGACTTCAAAAAATTTTTCTTATCAAGTTAAAAGCTTTTGAAAAAATGAAGGGAATATTTCAGATTGGAAGATTAAAAAACACTTTGAGCGGTTGGAGTTATTTTGAATAAACTGAAATAATTCTCGGTAATTTTTGAAAGTCAAGATAATTATGACTAATTTTGATTAAGAAAAAGTGACGAAAAGGAAAAAATCCCACAAAGGCAATAAGGGATGTGGAAATTAGAATAGTGACGCAGTAATAAAGTCGACAAATGGAATTTCGGAAAAGAATAAAGAAGACAGATTGGACCCTTCTTCTTGATCCTCTTTCTTCTGCTCTCTAAACTTCTTCGGTAGCTTTATTTTTTTTTTTTAAATTTTCGCTAATTCTCTCCATTGATCTTTCATTAATTTTTAACAGTCGCCTTATTCGCTTCAGAATCCCGCATAAACTCTCTTGATGTCGTCTGTTGCATAGTTACCTTCTTTACTTTATTTTTATAAGATATTTTTTTATTACAAAGTTTTTTTCGTTTAATCCTTTCCTTGTTTGAAGAGTTTCCTTGTTCCTTAATGCCTCTGCCGTGTGCACCAACACGATCTTTGAGACCGCGTCCGTTTCATTAAGTTTCGCGTTGGAGCTTTTTCGGAGTTTAAACGTCGCAAAATGCAGTTTTTTTGCTTAGATCTGTGTTTTAGTTTGTATGTGTGTGTTTGTATTATCTTTTGTATATGTGTGTTGTGTGTGTGTGTGTGTGTGTGTGTGTGTGTGTGTGTGTGTGTGTGTGTGTGTGTGTGTGTGTGTGTGTGTGTGTGTGTGTGTGTGTGTGTGTGTGTTTGTGTGTGTGTGTGTGTGTGTGTGTATGTGTGTGTGTGTGTGTGTGTGTGGGTGGGTGGGTGGGTGGGTGTGTGTGTGTGCGCGTGTGTGTGCGTGTGTGTTTTTTTCCCTTGTAAATATGTCGTTGATTTATGGTTTTGTTTGTGTGTGTATATTTTAAGTGTGTTTATCAACTCAAAATTACATCAGGCATCAACGTATAATATTTACGACTATTGCTCAATACTTACTTATTTTACTCAAATATTAATCAAAGTAATCGACCTTTAACGAACGTCATGGAGCTTTTACAACATCAAGTTGACATTACCAGCGGTGCGGTGTAGTGACATAAAGGTTCATTATTGCATTATTATTTCAAAGCTCAACATCGTTAGTCCTAATCAAGGAACCTTCTAGAGCACCGAAGCCTCGCCGAGTCACCAACTAATCCTTCAACTTATGCGCCTTTCAAATATTCTAACTATTTTTAAATTCCAGTTTAACAACTTTTCAAGTTCTAGTCCATTTGTCAATTAAAAAAGTGCGAAGTTTGGTGTTTCAAAATTAAATTTAGTTGAAATTAACTTTTCAATTAAACTCACCTTGTGTGGTGGAGACGAAGAAGAAAATTATTTCAAGATAAACTGAAAGTTTCTTTATTTTTGTGTTAATCCTGGTCGCTGACATGGCGTTTCTTTAATGATTTGGTGAAGGCTTCGAATAAGAATTTTTATGACGATTATAATACGAATTTTAAATTAAGTTTTATAAGAAATAAAAAAATGAACTGTTTTTTTAGTTTCGAGACTCGTTCCAAGCTGTCAATAATTTTATATCAAAGCTCGCAGAGTGTCAGAGAAATTACTGGAAGTCGAAGAGCGTTCGTCGCCTATTCATGAAACTTTTAGCATTTCAACACAGCCGATTAACACCCTGACGCTTCAACTCATTGTCAGAATTACAAACACATTGCCTCATCAACAGAGTATTACGTGACCATTTTTTGCTAAAGACCGTCATAATTTTAAAGTTGCGCCAATTTTAATATTCCCAGAGAAAACACTGCCTATTTATTTGATGCCACCCTCGGGAGCTTCCTCATATGCACATCACGCACGTGCACGGATATACACACGCGCGCATGTGTATTCCGTATTGGAAGTTGCGTGAAGATGTTTGAAAGATAATAAGTGAAGTTTTAGTGACGTTTTATTCACAAAATTTGGTCCTTGTGAGGTAGGTAGCAGTTGCGCCAGAAAGGTGTGTAGGTAGGCAGTGGAGGGTGGATGGTTGTGGTCTTTTTGGAAGAAATCCTCCTTGCTTATTGATTGCGTGGAATGGTGCTAAAATACATCAAGGCTTCCTGTCAAGCACTGAATGCTTTAGTGAAATGTAAGCGTGTTCTTAAAAGATTTATTGTGGAAGAGACATGGTGAGTATTTTTGGTGGAGGATTTATTGTAGAGAACTTATTGTGAAAGAATCATGGTGAGTATTTATGGTGGAAGGGGAAGATGCTGAGCAGCTCAAGTCGGAGTGCAAAGGGTGGTTCTAAGGATGAGGTCAGAAAAACCTAAAAGTTTAAATTTTGCGCTACTCAAAAATAAAAATAATCCGTCACTTACAACTCTTTCAAAAAGCGAACGAACAAAGACTGTAAAAGCGCCTTAAAGCCTCAACAAAGCATTAGAAAGAGTGATCGTCTGCAAACATTGGAACACTCAAGAGGTATAGAGAACCGTCTTGAAAAGTGAGCAAATCATGCTTCGTCGCCACTGTGGCGTTTTGAAGTGTCACACTGGCTTGCCAATAATCGATTGATGTTCTTGCAACATGTGTCATTTAGAGCTCTTCCAGTATTAGCCACTGCATTGGACTGCACACTTCAGCACTCCCAAGCACCCCTTGTTCATCCACCTGCCTCTTCCTCTTCCACAACAACCTTCCCCCCCCCCTTCATCAAAAAGCTCAATGCACACAGGTGCGCATGCGCGAACAGCAGTAAACTCACCTGAACTCTCTTCCATCCTTCTTCTGCAGCTTGCCTTGTATCTTTCCTGTCTTTTGTTTCCTCGTCGTTATTTGGTTTTTTGTGAACGAGACATTTTATAAGCAAGCGTGGTCTTATCTAATCAGAAAATTTTTATAGCGCTGATTATTTACTGTTCCAGAGCGTTCTGCTATTGTTTTTTTTCACATAGTTTTTGCAAGTTTGTGTTCCATAGCATTTTCTTGTTCAAATCAATGAACGTACAATGAAAACTCAGCTTGCGAGCTAGTACCATTGGCGTGTTGCAGAGTATTTCTTGGTAGCCAAAGACGCCTTTCCACATTTGTTTGATCGCCTAGCATGGAATCCATAGCCATTGCAAGAATAACTTCAATGTTGATTCTTCGATAGAAGTTCTTCAAAGAGTCACACGAAAAGGTTTTTTGGTCATTCTACAAGGCTGTGAACTGATTGATAATCTTCGTTGTAATATGCGTTGTAATAAAATCTGAGTATGCATTTGAAAGTATAATGTATTTCAAAAAAATTTTCACAATATTATTCTTCTTTGCCATATTTCATGGCCATATCTAATCTCATCTATGCTGCTGTATAGCACCTTTTAACTTTGGTTCAAAGGCACTCAAAAGAATGATTTTGAATGCTGCATGGCTATTAGGTGACAAAACCATTCTAGCACGGCGTCTGTTCATTACTTGACTTGCCGCTTTTTACAATTAAAAGCTGAGTATAGCTGCAAACTGACTCCTGAGATTCCCCCTTCCAGCCGACTTCGATAACTATTGGTCTAGAGAGGCCAAGCCGATTTGTTTTGATTATGTGGCCTCGGAACTCTACGGGGTTAATGCCACTATAATAATATTCGTTTTTGTATTGTATTGTATTGTATATAAAATGGCTCAGTAGACAATCTTGCTCTTAATTTTTGCAGTTAAATTTGTTGTGACACCACAGGTTTAATTAATTTTTCTGTTCTATTTTAATTTTTCGTGTGGTTAAGATACAACTCAATGCTATGTTTTTAAAGTTAATCAAATTTTTTTCATAGTAAACTTTGTTTTTTTATTTTTTTAAAGATTTTTTTAACATGAAATTTATGTTAATTGGCATTTGTCCCCAACGGCTTGTCAAGCTTTTTAACATTTTCAGCGTATGACTGGATTCGATTCAAATAGGACAATGAAAAAACAAGATGAGCCATTTTTTCCAGTTGCGCAAAAGCGTGTACGACTGTAGGTGTCCGTTACTTCGATTTATCTTATTTAAACTATTCTTATGGCATTCAGCAATTGTTACTTTCACTTTTTTCTACTATTTCGATTAGTCCCCATGTTCTGTCACATTTCCAGCTTATGTATGGGTTTTTTTAATAAAAACTATGAAAAAAAGGATCGTTTTTGCACAGTGTAGGGCAGCGCTTCGCAAGTTTTCGATTGGATGATTATTGAAATATATTTTATTTTCTACAAAAGTTTCGAAGATAACTTTTTTTAAATAATACCATTATTATTTTTTATTATAATTATTTTCGTTATTATTGTTTTTTTTTTCATTATTTCATTATTATTATTATTAGTAGTAGTATTATTATTTTATTATTATTATTATTAGTGGTAGTATTATTATTTTATCATTATTATAATTATTCTTTATAATGTTATTATTATTCATATTATTATTAATAATATTATTATTATTACTATTATTATTATTACTATTATTATTTTTATTATTATTATTATTTTTATTATTATCATTATTATTATTATTATTATTATTATTATTATTATTATTATTATTATTATTATTATTATTATTATTATTATTATTATTATATTATTATTATTATTATTATTATTATTATTATTATTATTATTATTATTATTATTATATTATTATTATTATTATTATTATTATTATTATTATTATTATTATTATTATTATTATTATTATTATTATTATTATTATTATTATTATTAATATTATTATTATTATTTTTATTAATATTATTATAATAATAATAATAATAATAATAATTATTATTATTATTATTATTATTATTATTATTATTATTATTATTATTATTATTATTATTATTATTATTATTATTATTATTATTATTATTATTATTATTATTATTATTATTATTATTATTATTATTATTATTATTATTATGATTATTATTATTATTATTATGATTATTATGATTATGATTATTATTATTATTATTATTATTATTATTATTATTATTATTATTATTATTATTATTATTATTATTATTATTTATATTATTATTATTATTATTATTATTATTATTATTATTATTATTATTATTTATATTATTATTATTATTATTATTATTATTATTATTATTATTATTATTATTATTATTATTATTATTATTATTATTATTATTATTATTATTATTATTATTATTATTATTATTATTATTATTATTATTATTATTATTATTATTATTATTATTATTATTATTATTATTATTATTATTATTATTATTATTATTATTATTATTATTATTATTATTGTTATTATTATTATTATTTGAATCGCTTAGTCCCTCTTAGTTGTCATGAACTGAAAAATGTAATTGTTTTTGAATAAAATTTATACTTTCAAAAAACTAGTATTTTCCATGTATTTGAGAATCTAATCAAGTTTTAAAAACATTTATGCATTGCGCTATTTGTTTTAATCATTATCGCTCAGCATAGAATCTTCCTTTTCCGAAAATTGTTGACAGCGGTTGTTTCCTTTCGGGTTAAATCTGAATTAATCGCAGTTTGACTAAAGAAAACACCATGACGGAGCAAATGACGTTGAGAGGGGCCCTTCAAGGGCATGAAGGATGGGTCACTCAAATTGCTACCACTCCCCAGTACCCAGATATGATCCTTTCTTCCAGCAGGGGTTCGTGCATGATCTTTTTAATCAGAAAAATACACTGAAAAAGAGTTTATACCGATCGCCAAAGTTTAATTTAATACAAAATTTGCACCTTCGAGCTAACGTGGCGTTTATGATACAATTTTCTGTAATATAAAACGTGATTTACGGCTCATCTTATTTTCAGATAACAAATTGATCTGCTGGAGGTTGACTAGGGACGATGTGAGGTACGGCTATCCTCAACGTGCCCTTCACGGACACGGCCACTTCGTCTCCGATGTGGTCCTTTCGTCCGATGGACAGTTTGCATTGTCTGGATCCTGGGACAGCACTCTTCGCTTGTGGGATCTCAGCACGTTAGTTCCATTCTGTTTCTAATCTTGATTTTGAAAAATATTGTTTATCTATAAAATATTTGAAACTTCAAAAATTATTTCAAGCATATAAGCTAAATTTATAGTTGTTAATCCAGATATCATACAGTTGCTTCAATATAAACCAACCACAGTGGACAGACCACTAGGAGGTTTTTGGGACACACAAAAGATATCCTGAGTGTAGCCTTCTCGGCAGACAACAGACAAATTGTGTCAGGATCAAGGGACAAGACCATTAAGTTGTGGAACACTTTGGGACTCTGCAAGTACACCATCCAGGTTTTTCAAGTTACTTTTTTGCTTCTACCAACTTAGTACTTTTCTATTCCAATTATCGGCTATATTTTTTATATGCTTCTATTTTAAAAAATTAACTGACTTATTTTTTGGCCAATTTTGCATAATCTTCATAAAATGTCTGATGCCATGCTAGGAGGACTGCCACAATGACTGGGTGTCGTGCGTTAGATTCTCGCCCAACACACAAAATCCACTGATTGTCTCGTGTGGCTGGGACAGAATTGTGAAGGTCTGGAACCTCACCAACTGCAAGCTGAAGACCAATCACTTTGGCCACAATGGCTTTTTGAACACTGTCACTGTGTCTCCGGATGGTTCTCTGTGTGCTTCTGGAGGAAAGGTTTGTGTTTTGTGCATATTTCCTTCTTTTTATTTGTTATCTCTCAGCTTTCAAGCTATTTAGTTCTTGTTTGGGTTGATTTTTTGTTTGTCATATTTCTCAATCCAATTTCCATTTTTTGCAATAGTATTATTTAATTAGAATCTGTTGGTGATGAAAAAAAGACACATTTAAATCAAATGAAATACTTTGATTAAGCTTGTCCTGCAATTCTGAGAGATTCTTTCTAAAATGTTTAATATGCCTTTACTCATTCAAGATTGCAAATTTAAAATTTCATATATGATGACAAAAAGACACATTTACATCAGATGAATACCTGATTAAAATTGTCCTGCAATTCTGATATGATTTACCACTTCTTCCATCTATTGAATTTCAATCAATATAATCTCAAATTTGTGTCCTACCAAGCTACCACCACCACCACCACTTGTACCCATAGGACAGCCAGGCCATGTTGTGGGATCTGAATGAGAGCAAGCACTTGTACACCCTGGATGGAGGAAATGACTGCATCAATGCTCTTTCCTTCTCGCCCAACCGCTACTGGCTGTGCGCTGCTACTGGACCCAGCATCAAGATCTGGGTGCGTTTTTCAACTACCTTCTCTCCACTTATCCACTTATTTTTTGAATCTCTGAAGTTTTGCTATGAAATATTACTATGCTCCATTTAATGCAGGATTTGGAAGGCAAGGTGATTGTGGATGAGTTGAAGCCTGAAGTGATCAACACAGGCAAGCCTCCAGAGTGCCTGTCGCTGGCTTGGTCCGCTGATGGTCAAACCCTCTTTGCTGGCTATTCAGACAAGTTGATCAGGGTGTGGCAGGTGTCAGTCACGGCTCGGTAATCACTGGTGCTTCTGCTGACGTGACTCCTCTACGATTGCTGCCCTTCACTCGGTCGTATCGTCATTCTAATAAAACAGAAAAAACCGAGTCGTTTGATACTTCTTTTAAATGAATCAGCAAGTTTAGATTAGTTCAATGAAGTTTCCAAATAGTTGTTGATGGCTTCTTCTGCCTGCTTCCTTCCCGCCATCCTGCTTACCCTGCCCTGGTACCTGCCCCCGGTCAGGGCTCCCTTCGCCTCCAACGCTTCCAGCACCTGCGCGCATTGCCGAAGTGTGAGACGTTCATAAATATATTTTAGACATCAAAGGTACTGTATTAAGAACTTTGGAGGTTTTGTGAAAACTCTGGCTGTATAAAATTAATTAAGAGTGAGAGTTCACCTTTGGTCCAAGCTCTCTTACGGCCCCTTCAGGACCACTCAAAGCGAAGAGGCCTGCCCCTTTTTCGTCCCCTGTGGTCACAAAGAGCAGACTCTCTTTGGGAGAGTTAGAGATGAGAACGTTTATGAAATCTTGGTCGCCTTCCTTCTTGTGTATGGTGTGGTACCTGGTGGTGGAATGGTTGGATGAAGAATGGACGTGACATTTGAAACTCAGAATCGAGTGCACATGCCACCTGTGTTTTTGGGCTTGCAGCTGTTGAGCCTCAAACAGGGCGATCTCCCGCAGAAGAGACAGGTTGTTCTTTTGTTGCACTTTCATTGACGCCTGCATTTTTTTCAGCAACTCCAAGTGCTCATCTGGGTGACCTTTCAGCACCGTGGTGAAGTCTTTGTCTCGCTGGTAAGCCTCACCCAGCATCTTCAACACCCTCTCTCCTACAGAGAATATCAAATTTACTTTGTTTTTCTTGCCTTTTTCTACTCCCAGTAGCTTTATGGCCTGTTTGAGTTCAGTAAAATTAGTTCCAAATTAATCAAACACAATTGCCGCTGAAACGTAGAACATGAAAATATTTCGTTCTATTGTGCATCTGACAGCCAGTCTCACTTGCAGGTGGGCCAGGTTTGTAACATGAGTACCACAACAAGGATTCTCATCCACCCCAGCTATGCACACCACCCTTACTTCACTCAAACCCATATCTTCTGGAAAACCTCTGCTCTGCAACTATGAAATTGAGAGTAAAAATTCTACTTAGTAGAGAGTAAATTGAAATGGTCCACTAAAAAAACGAACAAAAAATGTAGGTCTAAACAATCTCAACAACCTCCTTAACTTTAGGGTGGTTTTGGTCAGGGTAGATTTCTATATTGACAGGTGTGGAGTCTCTGATCAATTTATTGCATTTTGTTTCGAGTTCAAGCAACTGAGCTTGATTCATGGCTGTTGACAACAAAGATTCAATTAAACTTTGCAAAGTTAACATGGACAAAAATTTTACAACCTTTAGTATCCAGTTCAATAAAAGATGTTTTTTCTCCAAGGTTCCATGCAGTAGTGTTAAAGTTGAAAAGAGAAGTAGCCAGAGCTGATATCACATGTTGGCCTGAAAAGAAAAAATATTCATTGGTTTGTTATTTCATTTATTTGTCAAATTAACCTGAGTGTTGTTGCATATGATCCCATCTACGTTGCCAGTCAACTTCCAACATCACTTCTTCTCCTACTGCTACCTCTTCTTCTGTAAAGTGCACTGCTTCTGACCCTCTTCTGACAACGCTCAATACAGGCTTTTCATTTATCTTTGTTATATGTTCATAAAATTTAAAAACGTTAATTTCAAATTAAGGATGAACTCAATCGAAATTTGAAAATCATTTTTCAACTAATCAGTGAGTACTTTTTAACAATCATTACCTTTCCTCTATCATCTGGCTAAAAAAATGAATTAATATTGAGTTTATAGTAAAATTATTGATAAGTATCAAAATAGAATGTTACCTGGCCTCCACCTTCAGGAAACAAAATTGTGTCCTCTAAAACAATCTCAAAACCTTTTTGCTCAGCGTTTTTACCTTTAACTAGTTGTTTCCTTATTGCAGGCTGACATGATTTGACTTTCGTCTTCAACTGAAAATAATTGAGAAACTATTTTTCTTGAATTTTTTTAAAAATGCGAAATCAAATAGTATTCATTAATAATGATATCATTTAAGTTAAAACAGTTTTACCGATCTTGCATAACTGTCATTTTGACATGCAAAACCCATCTAAAATTCGGTGTCAATTCTGATTTTTCGCCCGCAGTAAAAGAATCTTTTCTCTATATAAAAATGACGATAGTTTTACAAGGCAAAATTGTATAGATATTATCAATCTTATATAATATTTTTTGTAGTGTTAATAAAAAAACGCTGATCTAATCTAATCTTATCTAATCCAGACATTTGTAACGCGTCTTTAGCACGATTTTCAATGAGCTGGACTCTAATAGGGCGAAATTTGCTCAGTGAGAACATTAAATTCTTTATCATGAAAATTGTTTTTCGCTTGAAACCTAGTGATAAGTGAGCTGGGCTGTATGGCATAGGGTCAGTTTTAAATATCTGCAAAGCTCCGTTTCGAATAAAATTTATACATACTCCTTGCTTGAGTGGTTTAAAAGCTTTTTGGTTTACTGTCACTATGATTACTATTTTTTTAAACGAAAGAAAAAAAGCTTTTCATTGTCAAACAAAAAACAAAGGAAAAAATGCCGTCCTAGAGTATCTAGTCCTCTAGTATTCCGCAGTGAGTAAAATCGTTTCCATGAGAGCGCCTTTGAACATATTTTTTCAACTTTTTCTCTCGCGATTTGTTCATTTCGTAGGTTTAATGCTGACTTTTATGACTGATAACATTCTGTTCTCGTATATTTCAATGTTTTTTTAAGTTCAACTATTCGCCGTATTTTTTAACATTTCCAGCTTATGTCTGAACTTGATCTAATAGACTATGATAACTTCAAACATAATCCTAAACGGCACATTACAAATTCCTTTATATCCCATATGGTCTAGTGGTTAGGATCCCAGCCTTTCACGTTGGTGGCCCGGGTTCGATTCCCGGTATGGGAGACTTTTGGAGTTTCAGGTTTCGCGAAAGCCTGTATGGCCGTTACTTGATTTGAACTATTAATAACTATTATTTTAAAGTTTCAAATATTAGTTATATATAAGTTACTTTATCTGAAAGTTATAGTTTTTGCTAATTACAAAGATTTTGGAAAGATTTCAAAGAGATTGCCGAATCCGCCATTTTCTCGTTAGAAATACAGACATTGCAGTGAAATCGTCAACCAACGCCTACATAAATACTGTTTGCCAAATTACTCAAGAAAGTAAACAAGTGTTGAAAGGCATTACAAAAAATTGAGGTATTCTGACGGACTTTTTTTATAGTCTTTATTGAAGCAACTTCAGACAAACGCTGAAAATGGCACATAACATGGTGAACAATCAAAATGAAAAAAAAATCAACAATAACTGAATGTCATAAAAACTGTCAATTGTCTGTTGCAAGAGATCAAAAACTGACTACAGAATCAACTTTAAAAATCTCAAAGTTTAGAATTAAGTCATAGTTTATATTGAATGACTATTGAAGAATGTTTCATCAAATTAACCAAAAATGGAATTTTAAAAGGTTTTGAAAAATTCAAAAGCAAAATTGTCTATTAAATCAAATAAATGAGTTTTGAAATTTGAGAATTGAATCATATCTTAAAACCACATAACATAACTATTGCAGAGTTATTTCAAGTTATTTCTTCTTTTCCTTTATTTTCCTTCTCAGCCATTTCTCTAATTCACAAGTCCGTCAGGATACCACAAATTTTTGTAATGTTTTTCAACACTTGTTTACTTTCTTGTTGAGTATTTTGGCAGACAGTATTTATGTAGGCGTTGGTTGACGATTTCACTGCAATGTCTGTATTTCAAACTAGAAAATGTCGGATTCAGCAATCTCTGAAATCTTCGTAATCAAAATCTTCGTAATCGGCAAAAAATATAACTTTTAGGTAAATTAACTTATTTATAACTAATATTTGAAACTTTAAATTTCAAATAGTTAATAAAAATAGTTTGAATAAAGAAAATTAAAGTAACGGTCATACACGCTTTCGCGAAACCGGAAACTGTATATCGTTAATGTACTTATCTGTGAATTTGAGAAATGGCTGAGAAAGAAAAAGAAATTACTGTAAAATCGTCAACCAATCGGCTACAAGAATACCGTTTGCCGGCTTACAAAATAAGAAAGTGAACAGTGTTGAAAGCATTGCAAGGAATTGTGGTATCCAACTTGACAACATGACTTCCCTGTGAATATGAAAAATGGCTAAGAAGGAAAATAGAAAAAAAGATGAAATAACTTGAAATAACTCAAATAGTCATGTTATGTGGTTTCAAGATATGGTTCAATTCTCAAATTTAAAACTCATTAATTTGATTTAATAGACAATTCTGCTCTTGAATTTCTTAGAACCTTTTAACATTCCAGTTTTGGTTAATTTAATGAAACATTCTTCAATAGTCATTCAATATATACTATGACTCAATTCTTAGTTTTTGAGATTTATAAATTTGATTCTATGGCCAGTTTTTACTTTCTTGCAACAGGCAATTGACAGTTCTTATGACATTCAGTTATTGTTGATTTTAATTTTTTTCTTTCATTTTGTTTGTTCACCAGGTTTTGTGCCATTTCCAGCGTTTGTCTGAATTCGCTTCAATAAAGACTATAAAAAAATTAGATTAGATTAGATTAGATTAAATAAGATTAGAAGAGCACATGCCACACGACAACCGTTTGTTGTGCCTACAAAAACGATGAAGAAAGAGTATCCATTGCTAAAGGCTTTGCATGCACGGAAATCCTGTCGAATGGGAGTTAAGATAAGAGCAGATTGCATTTTAAGGAAACGTCACTTGAGTGAAGTTCGTGGCTGCAATGCAGTGAGATAAGAGGGGTGGTTAAGAGAGTTTGTTGTGTTGAAAGACACGAAGGAGAATGTCTAAGAGGCCTGTTCGAGTGTTGTTGTCAGTCACTCCACTGCACCTGCCATCCATGCAGATGCGCTTGCAGGCAGTGTGCAAGGTGCAAGAGGCAGCAGGCAGGCAGTTTTGTCGGGTCTGTGTGCCATCCTACCGCTAGCGAGCCTCATTCATTTAAGCAACGCCTCAGTGCAACTGCCTGGCCCTCAAAATAAGTAACTTGACTTTTTAAGGGCCTCGAAACTCTACGGGTTTAATGCCTCGATAATAATATTCGTACTTGAAATCTTAATAGTTATCTTGAGACACCGAATTTACCAGAAGCGATTTAATCATCGACACTTGAAAGCTTAGAATATAAGAAACAAAGTGTTTGAAAAGCAATCGAACGTGACCTTTGTGATACGAACTTTCACATTTGATAAACACTCAATTTCGAGACGCTCTGTATATAAGTAGGTAGTTGGAGCTGAGTCGGCACACTCTCAAGGCAGACGAAAAAATGTTCAGCCTTGCGACTATATTGGCGGTGCTGGTGTGTGTTGGTGCGGCTGCGAAGGACGAGAGTTTGGTTGAAAAAGCTTATGGCAGGGCTGTGGTAGAAGCTACCATCTCGAAGATCGAAGCTCAAGACTTTTTCAAGAAGGACCACTTCTTTGTCAGAAGGCTGGCCTACGTGGAGACAAACGATGGAAAAGCCAATGAAACCTTTAAGCCTGACTTCTACGGAGGCATCTGGAAGGTGCCATTCGTCATTGTCTTCTTGTTCTTACAATTTCATAGCCGCATTGATTATATCTCACATCATTCCATCCCAGATTGACAAAACTTCCTTTGAAAAAACGAAGCTTCTAGACCAAAGTTTCTTGGATGATATGAACACCTATTTTGAAGTTGACTGGTCTGAGACTCAGTGGGAAGACCTTTTGAAGCCATTCCACTCCGCCCTCGCTACCTACTTGTACCTGGAATACTTAGATAGAAATTTCGTCGAAAGACTCTCATACCGATTGGATGAGCAGGGAAAGTTTTGGTCGAAGCATTTTTCGGAAGGCTCAGATGCACTTGAATTTAGCTCGAAGTCTCTTGAATTAGATGAAGGTGATAATGATTTTGAAATTAAACTAATATAAAAATACTTTTCAAATGTCTCAGAGATTTCATGAATGTCATTTTTTTCCAGAGGGGTGCAGGGGGGGTGCTTCAGATGTGCTCTTTCTGCTCGATGGGACTACTCAGGGGACTATCTTCAAATCTATCAAAGAAACCATTGGCGAAATAATGGAGAAGTACAAGGTGGGCGACAACGAGTTCATAGACAGCAGGTTTTCGGTCGTTCAGTTCAGCGATAAAGTGAGTTCCGAATTCAACTTCAAAGAACACACCAGCATGGAAAAGTACCTGAAAGCCGTTAACTCGATAAAACTACACACATCAAGTAAGGCAACAACTTTGCATTGAGCAAGATTACAGTTAGCTTCGTTCACACAGGTACATACAAAATAAGCGAAGCTCTGAAGTACGTGGCAGAGAGTGGTTTTTCAGTTGAAAATGGAGCGAGGCCACAGGGTAATGGTGCTTTGCGATCTTTCCTGCAATTTTCACCCTTCCCATTTGTTGCTTTGGCACACGTTTCATTGGGCGCCTTTTTGAGGAATGGAAGGATGTCTTAACGTGAATGATGTCCTTACTTCGACAGGAACGTCAAAGGTGGTGGTTTTCTTCTCATTGAGAGCCTCTGAGGACACAAAGAAGACGATCGAAGCGGCTGAAAGACTGCATGAAGAGAACGTGCAGGTCTTCTTAGTGGCAATCGGTGCTTCATTCGATGAGAAGGAGGTGCATGCGATTGCTTCGAAGCCCCACTACGTGCACCTGGACTACCCTTTGCTGGTTTATGACCTGCTCTATTTCAAGCACTTTGTGGGACGCAAGATGTGTCAGGGTTTGTTCATTGATGAACCTTCGTTGTATTCCACTCTGAATGAATTATGATAATTCAAAAATCTATATGGCCTTCAAAGTATTCATTTCTTTTCAAGCTCCGGTAACTGTGACTAATGAGAGTGAAGTTGCTTTAACGAAGGGAAAGGAAACTCAATTCATTTTCGAAATTGATTCTGATGGGAATTCTATCGAGGTTTGCCTAGTCTCAACACCGACTCATATTTTGATTTATTCATAAATATCTTTGAAAACATTTCTTCCAATTGAGGCTTCAAGTCTTGTTTCAACAGGTGCAGGTGCTGCATCCAAAGTCAAAGTACCAAAACGCGCTTCATTGTTCGAGATACATGCCTGCAAAGGCGACAATTCATGAGTTCGAACTCAACATCACTTCCGACTCAAGTTCTCATCTTTTCATTCCATATGAATACAACTACGGAACCGTGAGAAGTCCATACATTTACTGCTCTGCTGAAGGACAGAAGAAAACGGGCTATATTAAAATACAACACCAACCAGGAGGTGGAGGACTTTTTTCGAATCGATTAATTTAAATTCATTTAAATAATTTTTCAATGTTATACGCCTTTTAATTGTTTAAAACATTCATTTGGAACATTAATTTTATTTAAGCTTCCAATACCACAGACACTTCGGCTTCTGAAGGCCTTCCTGAAGAGCAATAAGACTCGCGATCGATTCGTAAACTCTTTCAATATATTCCTCGATACATATTTCATAATCGTTTAATTCCCTTTTCATGTCTTGAATTTTAATCCATTGGAACCTTCAAGCTGCATTGAACTTAAATTTTAAAATAAAAACAGTTTAAAAATTACAATACAATAAAACGATGATGGAGGAAGAAGAGTGGGTGTGAGGCCAAGTGAAATATCATTTGAGGGAAGAGAGCCAAAAAGTTGAAAAGACTTGCTTAAGTAAATGAGAGCGAATTTCGAAGGGTTGAATCTGAAGAAAATTGAAGCACTCCAGGAATCTACTTTGTAAACACATTACTAGATATCAAATACAGTAGATGATATATTATAAATGATATAAGCAAAATTACTGAACTGGCGTGTCATCAAGTTATCAATACTTCTTAACCATCAAAAAACAGTCTTCGACGACCTTTCTTGCGACAAAGTGTCGAATTCTTCTTGAAATTTCCGCCTCAGTTTGCTTCTATTGTTGTTCAGGCTTGGAGTGAGCAAGCCTCCGGCCACCGTGAACCCCTCCGAGTGGATGTGTATGTCTGTCACCTAGAATTGTTTACGTGTTATTGTTTAACTGGGATTGAGTTCTCGGCGACCAAACAAGAGGCCGAATGCTCGAACACACGCACCATTTCATGGACCTTCAAGTTTGCTTCTCTAGCTACTTTATCCATATCCCTCAGCAACTTCTTCTTCAACAATAATGGCCTCTCCTCAGTCCCTTGCAAAAACTCTTCATAAATACCATCGTTGACTAAATATTTGAAATTAGGAACCACTACAGCCAGTAAGAAATTCTGGATGAAACGAATTGTAAATAAAGAAAAAAAAGTAACAAGTGGCGTTTAGTTTTACTATAACTCTAATTTGAAAAAAAATATTTAAAAAAATTGAGAAACATAATCGTTCTGAGAGATATGCTTTATTGAAGACTATGTATAAGAGCTCATACTGTACTCACGTCTGCAGTCACCCGGTCGACAAAGATCTGAGAGATGAAGAGGCTCGCCAAGTACACGTTCTCCACCACCTGGAGGCACACGATGGCTTCCTCGTGCAGCAAGAGAATGTTGGCGCACCGATCTATCACCTTCAGAGTCCCGTCCTGCAGTGCGTCAACGCTAGGCAATGATAACCCAAACTTGCAATAAGGCGTTTGAGTCTTTAGAGGTGCCAATAATCCTACCTAATGATTGAGCTATGGATTAGATTAAAATGGGGCAATTTCATCGAACCACACTTAAGACCAAGCAACCAACAGGCATCCAATGTCCGATGTCTCCTGTGCGCAGAAAGCCGCTGTTGTCGAGGGCTAGCTTGGTGAGGTCCGGGTCGTTGTGGTAGTTTTGCATGCACGAGGTGCCCTTAATGTAGATCTGTCGACATGTGCATCTTCCAATTCCATTTTCAACCAATACTAGTCATTAAAATACCATACAATAAAATACAATACAAAACAATAAACATAGCTGCACAACAATATATTAACATATGTATTTTTTATATGACTAACCTAATTCAATAATGCCATCATAACGTTTGTAAAGCGCTGACTACACACTGGCGATATTCTATAGATTGGCATCGGCAATTAACCCACTTATCCTCGCACACCCTGCTTCGGTTTCCCCGGATTGGGGCCTAGTATAGCGGACCAGGACGCCTGATAGAACAAGAGCAAACAGACCGTATCCACGAGTGAACGTGGCCTAGTCTGTTGGCTCCCGCCCTGCCAATGGAACCTTCCACTCACCACAATAACACACTCTTCAAAAACATTCGTGAAATTTCCTTATTCTCTCGTCACGTGCTTATCTCTCACTGATGCTTAGTACAGGCGTAAAGTACCTAACCTCGCCAGCTCCTGTGTAGCCAAGAAGACTCAAGTCGAGATTGTCAGAATGATTGACGAGCTTGAAGCTGCAGTGTGGTAGAGGCGCTCCAACAATGTCTGCAGAAGAGTGTGGAACAATGCAGACAATAGATAGATTGGCCGATAGTTTAGTATGCTTGAGCGTGTGAGGGGAGAAAGAGGAGGAGGAAGAAGACTCACCACACTGGGACTCAAAGGGCATGGTGATGGCCACTGTGCCTCCAAACTCAGTCAGTTCGTAGGCTTCGTAAACCTTCGCATCAAGGAACATTAAAAAATCTTTTAACCTAAATTTTATTTATTATTACTAACATTATTATTATTATAAAACTTATTATTATTTAGTGAATTCATTTTATTAAACTCATATCATTCATATTATTTGATCCATGTTATTTGATCAGTCAAGTCCATTCTGCATAACGTTCTTCGAGTCAGCCACTCGACTGACGTGGCAGCCGAAGGAACTCCTTGCAAAGTTCATGACGCGTTGTGACAGTGGTGACGTACTGCTAATGCAAACCTGTGTGGTGGCAGTGGCTGTGTTAGAAGAGTGGTTTTGTGGTGAGGGGCTGTGTTGAGAGTGGTTTTGTGGTAAGTGGCTGTGAAGGTAATATTTGTGTAAAAGACGTAGCTTTTTGGAACTGGAGTATGAGTAGATAGTGAAGTTAAAAATTTTTTGCTATAGCTCATAGTTTTAATGTAGTTTATGAAGGAGGGTGTAGCGTTGTTAGTAGTGATATGTAAAGAAAAGCGTAACGTTAGTAGTAACATGTTACAAGCCGACCCTTAAGCGTCCACCCATCATGCGTTGTATGGGGTGGAACACGAGTGAGTCCCAGAAAGGGTTGTCTTGCAGCAGGTTCCTTGGGAGACGTTGTGATAGTTTAATGGCGCCGTGTGGAGGTGAAGGGAGCTGGGAGGGAGTGATGAGAAGAAACCAAGTTACCGGTACTTTTTTATATGTGGCAGTTTTCTCTTCATTGCATAATCAAAGATTAACTTTTTCCACGGCTTCTCCAGCAGATCCAACTGAACCTGGGTGGTTGAGTGGTTTGAAATAGTGAGGCGGTGGCAAAGAGAGGTGGTAGTGTGATGAAGTGGTGAAATGGTGTGGTGATGGAATGATGGAGTGATGAAGTGGTGAGATGGTAGAGTGACCAAACACTCACGTGGTTGTAGATGTTGTTCAAAACGCGAGGAACGGTGGCCAGAAAGGTGGGTTTGAGGATGGCGATTTCTTCCAACAAGTTGTCAATGTCACCACTGCTGAAGCCTATTCTACCCCCTACTAGCATCATCATGATCTGAACCAGCATCAAATATTGCGAGTTTCGTTCAAAACCACCTCCATGGAAAAATCGCAAAAATAATAATCGTTATTAATGAATTATCTTTCTTAATGATTATAACTTCTTCGTTGCACCACCTGGATATTTCTTTCGTAAATGCCGGCAGAAGATAAGTGTGATAGGTGCACGTCGTCAGAGTTTGGTATGATCTGCAATGGAAGCGGCAAAAGGTGCTCTAGGGAGTATTGACTGAGTCGAGTGCTTCCAGCAGATGCTGGAAACGTTGTCATCAAATTGACTTTTGTGCAAACCTTTTTCTGAAAGTCTTTGAAAAAGAGACCTGAAATACTGGCGATGATGGCTCCGTGTGTCAACAAAACCGCCTTGTGTTTGCCTGCTTGGGTGGTGTGATGTGGTGCAGTGCCGTGCGATGTGGTGCGGTGTGGTGCGGTGCAGTGCGGTTTGATGCGGTGCGGTAAAGCCGCCTAGACTAAGCCATTTTCAAGCCACCAAGACTTTGTTGTCTTTGCAAGCGAGGTGCTAGCGCGAGTGAGCACAAAATTTGACTACTTCAAGCACATATTGGATCAATAGTGAAGCAACCTGTGGAGGCAGGGGTGTGCATGATGGAGTGTGGGAAGTTAGGCGCAGGCGGCTGCGTGGGAGGAGTTAAATGGAGAGTGACTGAAGAAGGATCAAATAATTGTGAAAGCATCAGCAGAACCAATGAGACCTCTGAAATAAATTTTTTTGATTTTTTATTCAAAAATAAATATTTTACCGCCACATCGATCATTTTCCTGAGTCCTATTTGCTGTGGTGTGATGATGATGATGATGATGATGATGATGATAATGATGATGATGATGAGGATGATGATGATGATGATGATAATGATGATGATGATGATGGTGATGATGATGATGACGATGACGATGATGATGATGATGATGATGATGATGATGATGATGATGAAGATTTTTCAATTAAAAATCGACATCGAAACTGACAGAGCGAATGAGTAATTCCGAAAAACAAAAATATCTCTTAGATGGCACCCCCCACCAACTCTAGAGCACAACCCACCAACCAACATTTCCTGGTAGGACAGCACTTCGACATTGCATTCCTTAGCAAGACTGAGCACCAGAGAGGACTTGGTGTGGACTTGTGAGTAGATATTTATCTTCTTTTCCTTCGTCTCAGACACCCACTGAGGATTTACAGAAAACTTACTGACACAAAACGAAGACGCGATGGTCGGTTGAAAATAAAGCTATAAAGCAAGGTAGAAACGCAGATAATGAACGCCAGCAAACAGCAACAGAGGGTGCTAGAGGTAGCATACATGGGACATTCTGTAGTCCGCATCGAAGCAGTCCTGGTCACTGACGATGACGACCAGACGCAAGGTCAAGGTTGATTGGTGTCTCTCGAGCATCTGTCAGACGGTTGTTGTTCGAAAATTTGTGATGCTACGTTCATGCAAGGAGGTGAGAATAAGGATGCTTTGGAGGTACATTGAGAGCTTGGGTCCAGTTGTAGCACACGAAAGCAACCATGTCTGCTGCAGTGGAGAGTGGCTTGGTGAGATTGATGAAACGTTTGGTTTACTTTGCTGACAAGAACTCAAAAGAGTATTGACAAATGCTTCCTATACATTCCCAACAATCCTTATGAGCTATCAACTTCAACTCCCTGGGTACAATTGGCCTACAATAAGGTTGTTCGTTATATCGCTATAACTTACTTGATGAAATGATCCTCCTGACCACATCAAAGTCAAGGGTGTCGTAGAGAGGAACAAGCACCAGACTGTACATGGAACAGGCCTCTGCCACTATATTCCACTAGGACGCAGAAGAGATACATGGAAGTTGTTGTGGAAGATAGAGATGAGTTCAGAAATGGCAATGAGTCAGACGTATATGTTGGAAATGAATAGCTTTGTGATCAAATGAAAAACAAGGTAGAGATGAGAACAACTTGCAAACCAAAATACTAGAATACAAGTGAAACAAAGAACTAGAATGCAACAATACTTCAATGCAGTTTTTGCAATATATTCCCACAGTGTTGCTGCTGTCTGCTATCTTCAAGCCTTTTTGAACCAAGGCAGAACCAAACCTTTGACACAAGTTAAAGGCCTTTTTTGTAAGGGAAAACAATGAAAGTTTTTAATATATGAAAAAAATTCCCAAAAAAATTTATTGATCACATCTTTTATGTTAAATTCCAAATAATTTAGAAATTATGTAATAGGTAAATACTCAACCACCTCAATGTAGCTTGTCCACAAATAAACACCATTTTTCAGTTCACCAAAAAAAGGTAAATTTCCTTAAATATTTCAAATCAATTTTCAACAAATTTTCAATTTTTTATAAATCTTATTCAATCAAGTTTACACAGATGCTGAAAAACAAAACAAAACAAAACATTTTCATAACTTTACTGAAAAATAAATTAAATATGGTATTTATCTTCACTTACTTGATGTTTTAACACCTTTGTAAAAAGCTTTATAAACTGTTGAAACATCTTTAAAATGTTGTTTCACCAAGTCAATATTTTCTACTAATACACATGTTCGTACTCCTGGCTGTTTTTATGGTTATTATGTCTTAATAAATCATATTCTTTTTTGTCTAAATAATGAGAACCTAAAAAAAGTTTAAAACCACTTAGAATAAAATATAGGAATAATAAAAACATAATTAAAATTTAAATTAACCGATATTTCAACAGATTGGTTTTTCAATAAATCCAATACTTTACGAGATGTTCTTTTTTTGGATTTTTTAAAATATATTAAAAACAAAATGCATCCTAGAATAATGAAAAAAATTAAAACAATCATTTTAATAGTTAAATACTTCACAGTTAATTTTAAACGGGAATGTTGATTAAAACAGACAGCTTCGTGTTTAGGGATGCTAATATCCTTATGATTTTAAATTATTTTCAAAATCATTTAATCAGTAAAAAAAAATGTTAGTTAGAAATCAAAAACTGATTGTAGATTTTGAAGAAATGGTCATCAAAAGGTTATGAAACTTTATTGCGATTGCATTATGGCTCTTGCTCTTATCTTAAAAAATGCTAAAGCTGCACTTTCCTACAGTGCCTTTCATACGACTCTCCTTCCTTCAATCTTGCTTTTTCTCATTTTCTTACTTTGTTTTCGTAAAGCTCTTCAAACATTGTTGTTTAAACAGTTGGTAGCTGAGTGCTCTCGAAAATCATCAGCGCTATACAAATGCTTTGGTTAAATTCAATTTTTCACGTTATGTGAAAGCTTAAAATTGATGTTTACAAGATACGCTTTAGTTTTTGGCACCTAAATTCAATTTTTATTGAAAGATTGATGCTGTAAAAATGTGAAAAGATTATAAAAAAAGAATGAATATTTTATTAAGCGTGAGTTTAATTCAAACTTTAAACTAGTTTGAAAAACACATCAGGGTTTTTTGCTTGCCGTTTCATCTTGGAGAGACCAAGATGTACAATTATTTATGTATATTCTACAAAAATAAATTGTAATACTTTGAAATTGTTCTTATTTGTTCGTCATGACCGTCTTGAACAGTCCAACCTTAGCATCAAAAGAGATTTATTACAGAAAGAGATTGGTCAAAAAAAATTTCAACAAAGAAATCATAATATTTCTTAACTGAAAAAATGGATTCATATTGAAAAATATATAAAATCCACCTTTAATTTTTAACGTGAAGCATTAGTTATATAAAATACATTGATTTTTGTGCTTATATAAAACAATTCAAAACACTTTATTGAACCAAATAATTCAAAAAAACTCATAATTCCAGCTCTTTATACCAAACATAAACGCTTAAGTGATATGACAGGCAATGTGTGGGTATGGTCAACGATTCATTGTATTTTGAGGATGAGGGTGACGACTTGAAAGGGTTTGAAGAGGACAGAGTAAGATCCACTTTTTCCAGCCTCCTCTTCCTCCTCCTCCTCTTCCTCCAGCATGTTGCACCTGGTGTTTTGAAGGCACAACTTACACAGCTACCATCTACTTGAGACATAAATTAACAATCAGCCATAAGCACCACACGTCTGTGCTCATATTTTTTTTGCGCTTTAATTTAAATTTCTGATTTTTAAAAAGTTTAATGAACAAAAAAATTATAGCAATAATATTTTTATTTTCAAAACTACTACTATCAACACAAAAAGGCTTTGCAAAAACTTACCTGCTGACAGACTTGACAGGAAATCCGAAAGTCAAGTTACACTCGCAGGTGCCTCCATGCGACTCAAACAGACGCACCACAAGACTTCGTCTGTCGTTCTCGGCCTGTGACGTCAGACGATAAATTACCCGATTTAATTCTAATGAACATTTGAATAAGCGCTATATAAGTGTTTTGATTCGATGGCAACTGCACTTCATAGAATAAAATTTATTATTATTCTCAAGTAGTCAGACAAAATTTCGTGATAGATTTTTTTAAAAATAATAAGAACTTACGGGTTTAAAAGCAGAAAGGACGATGGCTGGGTGAGAAAGACGAATGAGAGGGTGTTCAAGAGTTTCTTTGAGGTTATTGGTGGAAGTCTCATAGAGAGGGTTGTTGAGGTTATGAGCAGCCCGCACCACAGAAGCCTCTTGCCAACGTCCTGAAATCATCAGTGGGCCATTCATACGTACGTATGCACATATATACACAAACAAACAAAAACACACACACACACGCACACACCAGCGTGGGGCATGATGGCGTACACAAACTCATGCACGCCCATGTCAGCTTCGGCGTCAGGATTCTTCGGAGACCTCAGACTGCAGAGGTGTGGTGCAAGTAAAGTACAAATGACTATATAGTGGTACACATTTACCATTGAATACTATGGTGATCAGTTTTGTTTGGCGATGAGAATTCCCTGAGTATTGGAGCTTGGAAATAATTTGATGAACGTTTGTAAAAATAAAATTTTTAAAATTAGTGAGATTGTGAATGAATTGATAAATTATACGTAAAGTGGCGATGAACAAATCAACAGCGAGTGATCGGAGACGAGACACATGTGCAAGAAACACTAAAAATGAGACACAAACGGAAAAAGACACAAAGAGAGAGAGAGACACAAACGGAGAAAGAAACAAAGAGAGAGAGACACAAGGCACTTACAGTGAGAGGCAAAGGCGATTGTCGACGCAGGACCACCCATACTTGCAATCGTTGAGCACTGCCACTCCGTAGCCCTCCTCCGACAGGTCAGCCCACTTGTGGCCACATACCTGCAAAAAAAAAAGCGCCTTTGAGGCGTGCGTCCTCGCTTGAAGCTTTAATACTCCTGTTCATAGACCCTTGTTCAAAAATCCTCGCTCATACACCCTTGGTTCATATAGTTGTGTTAGGACGCCGCATAAACACCTCGTATTGCGCCATATCCCAGGTGGTGTTGGAGTGGTTGGGCCGTTCGAGGCAACCGAACTGGATATCGTAGGTGGCTCGTCTGCTCAGCACCGAAGTGGAAAACTCTACCTTCAGCAGTTTGTGACTCTCCCTCCAATCAACCTGCGTGCAACAAGCCAACGTACCACGTCCCTTCATCACAATCACCATCATCATCTTCATCATCATTTTTTCCCCACCTTCATTACCTCATCATCACCTCATCATCAACTCATCATCAACTCATCATCACCTCATTCTCTTGCACATAAAGTGCATAACTTACAAAGGCATAACCGTCACAAAAAAACGACACGTTACCTTGGTCTTGAACTTGAGGCAGGGGGAACAGGCATCCAGCTCAATGATCTGTTCCAAGCGACTTTTGGATCCTATCTTCAAGACCACCTGTGTGTCGTGGTTGGTAGCTTTAATGAAGTGATTCTTTTAAATGTCACTCTAATGCACGATACAGCCACTCCAATGCATCACGCAGCCACTCCAATGCACCACACAGCCACTCCAATGCACCACACAGCCACTCCAATGCACCACACAGCCACTCCAATGCACCACACAGCCACTCCAATGCACCACACAGCCACTCCAATGCACCACACAGCCACTCCAATGCACCACACAGCCACTCCAATGCACCACACAGCCACTCCAATGCACCACACAGCCACTCCAATGCACCACACAGCCACTCCAATGCACCACACAGCCACTCCAATGCACCACACAGCCACTCCAATGCACCACACAGCCACTCCAATGCACCACACAGCCACTCCAATGCACCACACAGCCACTCCAATGCACCACACAGCCACTCCAATGCACCACACAGCCACTCCAATGCACCACACAGCCACTCCAATGCACCACACAGCCACTCCAATGCACCACACAGCCACTCCAATGCACCACACAGCCACTCCAATGCACCACACAGCCACTCCAATGCACCACACAGCCACTCCAATGCACCACACAGTCACTCCAATGCACCACACAGTCACTCCAATGCACCACACAGCCACTCCAATGCACCACACAGCAACTTATGCACACTCCTAACCAACGTTCCTACCTTCAGAGCCACCCTCAGCTTTCCATCTTCCACCACTATCGCCTCACTCACCACCTCCTGTTGCCTTTCCCTGCAATGGCGGAAATAAACTTCGCCTCAATTCTCCTTGAGTCTCATTAAAACAAAGATGATATTATTAATACAATAATGAGACCATTGAAACAAAGATGACGTCAGTAAAACAAAGACGACTTGACGAAAGTCACCTGGTCTGCTGGTGGTAGGCCATCACGTCCCAGGCGTCCCAGTAAAGAGGCATGTCGTCATACAAGACCAGCTGATTTCCACCCCCTTCCTTCAGGGCATTCCTGCCGGTCAAACGCGCCACAATACTTATAATTATAGTTATAAAAACAATGATTATAATAATGATATTATTAATTATAAACATAATAATAACGACAATAATATTTTATTTTTATAATATTATCATAAATTTAATTTTCAGAGCGCCAAGGCAAGCAGCTGAGATCTCCTGACGGGCTAATGCCACTTCAGCAGCACTAGTGGTTGTGTTGCATAAGAAGCCCAATCATTGGAGCACCACCTGGAAGGCGATGACGTCACAAACAACTCAGTCACGTGACCGCTTCGGTTCACCTTGGCGCTCAGAAACTCGTTCGACATCTTCCAAGATCCGTCTGCTAGCTGTTGAGGTTGTTTGTGGCGGTAGATGTTGCAGTGGTTGTTGAGATGGTTGTTGCAGTGGTTGTTGCAGTGGTTGTTGCAGTGAGTGTTGCAGTGGTTGTTGCAGTGAGTGTTGCAGTGGTTGTTGAGATGGTTGTTGCAGTGGTTATTACAGTGGTTGTTACAGTGGTTGTTGTATGGTTGTTGCATGGTTGTTGCATGGTTGTTGCATGGTTGTTACAGTGGTTGTTGCATGGTTGTTGTATGGTTGTTGCATGGTTGTTGCATGGTTGTTACAGTGGTTGTTGCATGGTTGTTGCAGTGGTTGTTGCAGTGGTTGTTGCAGTGGTTGTTGAATGGCTATATTGGATCGATGAAGGAAATAATGGCCTTTAAAACGTTGTGAAAGTTCTTTGAAAAAGTCAATTACCTTGACAATGCTGCAAGGAGAAAAGGAAGGAGAAGCTTTGAGCTCTTCAACGTTGGTTACTGACATGCTTTCTACCTCCAACAGTTCTGTGGATGTACGTTTACGTGTTTGTGTGTGTGTGTGTGTGTGTGTGTGTGTGTGTGTGTGTGTGTGTGTGTGTGTGTGTGTGTGTGTGTGTGTGTGTGTGTGAGTGTGTTTATGTGTAAAAAAAAGGAAGAAAGAATTGAAAATAAAGATTATCCACAAGTCTCACGAAAGATGAGGCCAGGGTGTTGCAAGGAGGGCTGCTTGGGAAGGTTGTCGTTGACAGTTTCAAGCTCCAGCACCTCCTTCCTTGACCATGCCATCGTGTTCAGGACTTTGAGACTCTGGGTGGTAAGTGGTGGATGGGTGATGAATTGGTGATTTATTTGTAGTGGAAAGGTGGTGATTTAGTGGTGAATTGGTAATGAAAAGGTTGTGAATAGGTGGTGAATGGGTGGTGAATGGACGGTGAATGGACGGTGAATGGACGGTGAATGGACGGTGAATGGACGGTGAATGAGTGGTGAGATAGAGCTGCAACAATGGATCGGTGCACACACACACAAACATCTTGCTGGGGAGGCAACAACTGCTTCAACAGCTTCTCCACCCTCCTGAAGACGTCTGCATGCAGTTGAGTGGACTCTCGTGTCTTCCATCCATTCCAATCATTTATTGTATTCTCGTTTTTCATCCACTCATCACCTTCCATCCATCCAACCCTATCCTCCATTTATCTATCCATCTATCCAACCAGCATTCCATCACAAACCATCGTAGAGATCGTGTGCGTCTTTATACACCTGCAAGATGTTGCATACACACAACTACACATACACACAAGCACACACACACACACACACACACACACACACACACACACACACACACACACACACACACACACACACACACACACACACACACACACACACACACAAACAATCATAGATATACCAAAAAACACGAGTATAAAAATGCACAAATATTTTTAAATTATTAACTATGACAAAATGTCAAAAGCGCTGAGTTTACTGCAAATTCCCTATCAGCCCAAATACCTCTTCAGAGTGATAACCCACTTATCATGCCAAACAAATCTCTGTAGCTAGCACACCACAAAAACAACCACTGCGTCATAACGCTATGTCATCTGGCCATCCAACTCACCATGCCAATGCCACTGCCTGGCAAGATGTCATGGAACTGGTTGAGAAGCACATCAAGCCACAGCGTGTGCAGTTGCTCCTTGGCGTCTGAGAAAACCTTGTCATCCTCCAAGAAGCTGCGTTGTTCGTGGTATGGATGATGGTGACCTTTGAAGTAGTAGTGATGTTGGTGCAGGTGGCCGTGGAAAGAAGCAATTTGAAGCGAACAGAGTTAACAGACAATGCGTGTTATTCACCATTTGGGCGTTAGGCAGTTAAGCCATAACCTAATGGAAAGAACCAAAGAAGGCTAAAACGAGGAGGAGGCTATGGAATGAAAGGAAGCAGGCACCCATCGATGATTCGCATGCAGAAAAGGGTTTCGAGTCGATGCAGCAGTCCTTCAGCCTCCCTGTTCCTCCTCTTTATCTGCCCCAGCGGTGATAACAACACTTTACAATAACAGCCGAGCGTCATCGTCATCATCATCATCCTTTTTTTTCTTCCTTCATCTCCTCCCATTTTTTTATTTTTTTATTTCTTCTCTTCCTCCTCTTCCTTCTTCTCCTCTTCTTCTTTCTCCTCCTCCTCTTCCTCCTCCTCCTCCTCTTCCTCATCCTCCTCCTCTTCCTCCTCCTCCTCCTCCTCCTCTTCCTCCTCCTCCCATCCTTTTCCCACTCTTCATCACTCACCTCTGCTTGAGTGGTGTAGGTGCCGTTGTGAAGTTCTAGAAACAACTCTCCTTTCCAATCGCACAACATCTCGTTCCTTCCACTCCCACCATCACCACGCTGATACGCAAAGTTGCTGCCAGACGCGGATACCTCTTCGAAAAATGTCGTGACATCGGAATGACGTAACCTAGGGTACAAACAAAAGCGTTGATTATTCGGTAGATGAAAATCTTTGATTAGTTAGCGGATGAGAATCTTTGATCGATTGGTGGATAAAAATCTTTGATTGGTTGGTGATGGGAGTCTCTGATTGGTTGGTGATAGGAGTCTCTGATTGGTTGGTGATAGGAGTCTCTGATTGGCTGGGAGTTTAATGACTCACTTGGGTAAACCGTCGACATCCTTCAGTCTCTCGATCTTCTCCAACATCTCCTCCCTGGCCGAAAATATTTAAAAAATGAATTTTCAAAATATTATATTATTTCTACTACGGTTATTATAACAACTACAATTGTCACTCACGTGGGCCCTTGACCGCCGTCTCCGAAGCCGTAGAGGAAGAGGGAGTGGTTGGTGCGGCCCTGGTCCTCGCTGTTGGAAACGCTCTTCAACACCTGTGGGTGGTCGTGAGGTGCTTGTGATTAGATTAGATTAGCTCAGATAAGATTATCTTGAATTAGGTTGAATTAGCTTAGATTAGAGTATCTTTGATTGGAGTACCGTAGATTTTAGATAGGCTAAGATTGGATTACCTTGAAATAGATTAGATTGAATAAGATAAGGTCAGATCAGGAGGGGACCTCAGGGATGGTGACTTGCATGGAGTATGAGTCTCCAGGCGGGAAGTGAACCAGCACCCTCGAGTCGTCGATGCCGTGCCACCAGAAGGTATGATGCTTCAATGTGTGTGAGTTTGTGTGAGTGTGTGTGTGTTTGTGTGTTTGTGTGTGTGTGTGTGTGTGTGTGTGTGTGTGTGTGTGTGTGTGTGTGTGTGTTTGTGTGTGTGTGTGTGTGTGTGTGTGTGTGTGTGTGTGTGTGTGTGTGTGTGTGTGTGTGTGTGTGTGTGTGTGTGTGTGTGTGTGTGTGTGTGTGTGTGTGTGTGTGTGTGTGTGTGATCCAAAGTGGACAGAAAAATTAATAACAATAAGGAAACTGGAAAGTATTTAATTTGCGGAGCATCAAGACAGGCGACTGATGTGCCATTTGAAAATGGCACAAAAACAATGAGGGCGACAATGGCGACGAATTAGCTGCAACTGACTGGGAACTTGTTGAAGAAACTCCAGCTGAGCTTCTGCGTCACAAACCTTGGTGGGTGGTTGAGGGGTTGTTGAACGAAAGCCCGTGCTAAGTGTTCCTTCTTCCAAAAGCTGATTTTAATACTTTTATTTATTTATTTTTGTTTTTTTATTTTTCATTTTTTAGAAAAGTCAATATGTTTTAATGTTGCCGATGCTTTGCTGGATATGTTCTGTTCATGAACGTGTTGAAATTGAAGTTTCAAAAAGAAGAACGATAAGAGTTGTGGATAAGAGGTGGCTGTGAGATGGTGTTATAAGAAGGTTGTGGGAGGTTGTGAGAAAAGAAGTGGTTGTAAGAGGGGTTGTTGTAAGAGAAACGACGCACTTGTTCATGCCACAGCCCTTGATGATCTGAGGAAGCTGGGCGGAATAACCAAACGTGTCAGGAAGCCAAAACTGTGAGTTTTCGTGTACGCTTAGACGTGTACGTGTGTATAATGAACTTTAGTGATTGTGCACGTGTGCATCTGCAAGTCCTTGTGTATTTCATCGATTAAAGCGCATTTTTTGCTTACCACAAGCACATTCTGGTTAAGAAGGTACCTACATAAAAAATCACACAAACACACACACACACACACACACACACACACACACACACACACACACACACACACACACACACACACACACACACACACACACACACACACACACACACATACACACACACACACACACACACACACACACACACACACACACACACACACACACACACACACACACACACAAACACACACACATACACACACACACACACACACACACACACACACACACACACACACACACACACACACACACACACACACACACACACACACACACACACACACACACACACACACACACACACACACACACACACACACACACACACACACACACACACACACACACACACACACACACACACACACACACACACACACACACACACACACACACACACACACACACACACACACACACACACACACACACACACACACACACACACACACACACACACACACACACACACACACACACACACACACACACACACACACACACACACACACACACACACACACACACACACACACACACACACACACACACACACACACACACACACACACACACACACACACACACACACACACACACACACACACACACACACACACACACACACACACACACACACACACACACACACACACACACACACACACACACACACACACACACACACACACACACACACACACACACACACACACACACACACACACACACACACACACACACACACACACATACACACTTCGTCGCACGTGACATCGAATTGCTGCTTGAAAAACTGTTGTCCCTTGAGGAACTGCCTGATCAGAGACTCTCCTCCAGGCAGGTTGGCATCCTGGTGTCGTTGTGGATGCTTGCCACGAATCCCTCAATGTTTAAGCATTTGGAAAACAAAATTCCGTACAAAATTTAACAAAAATTATTATAACTAATTAAAAATTTAATGGGATGGAAAGAATATGGAATAATACAAAAGTGGGATTTGAATTACATAATTAGTAAATTTATTCGTAGTTACTATGAAGTTAATGATCTTAAAGGTTCAAACCACAATACCATCTCAATCCAGACTCCCCCGACCAGCTTGAAACGTCCCTCCTTCACCCGCTGCTGGATGCGGGCGAACAAGCCTGGGTAGGTGTCCTTCATCCAAGCCAACTGCTGTGCCTGGTGGTTGAGCAGCCATATCATCCACCATTCCTTTGTCTCCATCATCCATCATATATGGTCCTCATCTAACCACCATAGTCCAAGCTTCATCCAACCATTATATTACAGTCTTTATTAAACCACCACAACGACTACACCGATTGAACCAGTCCATCAACTACTGAACTACACACTACAACAACTAAAAGCCACACAACAACCGCCACAGCATTCACTCAAACTTATACTACAACCATAACGACTGCAAGCACCTTCCCATAAATAAAACCATCAAACCACGACAACTAAAACAACAGTTAGAAACAACAAAGCAACGTAACACCCACTTGCGAGCAGACAAACACGAAGTGTGGGTACTTTTCCATGAGAGCCAGTGTGGTGCTGAAGGAACGACAGCATTTCCGCACCGTCTCCCTCACTGGCCACAACCAGGCTGTGCAGTGGTCAAAGGGTGTTGTACTAAGTAGTGGGGATAGAGTGTGGTAGCTTTGTACCGAGTAGTGATGATGGAGTGTGGTGGTGTTGTGGTGGTGATAATGTTGTAATGGTAATAATGGTAGTAGTGATGAGAATAGTAGAATTGGTGATGGAAGTGGTGAGTGACTGTTAGGGCTGGCATTAGAAACACCTGTGTCGAGGTGACAGTTTCCCACAGCATGCAGTGTGTGCTGACTGTCTCCATTCTTCTCTTCAAAAAAAGAACTTGCCAGCTGCCTCGCCCTGCATCATCGTCATTATCATCCTCCTCTTCTTCATCATCATCATCATCAGCATCATCATCATCATCAGCATCATCATCATCATCGTCATCATCGTCACCTCAAAAGAGCAGGTTTCTCAAAGTGACCAGTTCTCAACACATTGATCATCTCATTTGCTGTGAACATTGCCTGCTTACCTCTTTGTCCATCCAGGTTCTAAAAATCATCATCATCATCATCATCATCATCATCATCATCATCATCATCATCATCATCATCATCATCATCATCATCATCATCATCATCATCATCATCATCATCATCATCATCATCATCATCATCATCATCATCATCATCATCATCATCATCATCATCATCATCATCATCATCATCATCATCATCATCATCATCATCATCATCATCATCATCATCATCATCATCATTATCATCATTGAAGGCACATCCATGCACATCTGCAGTGCAACCTTGGCAATCTGCCAGAGAAGATCAAGATCGATGAGGAGTTGCTTGACGTATGGCTCGAAAACCACCAAGTGGGCTTGAGTGAGTTTGAAGGTGCGGTGTGGGTCAGGAGGGGCGACGAGACTGCCCTTGCCGACTCCAAAAAGGGCATTGCAGGACATTTCAATGAACAAGGTCACACTGCAGGATGGTGGTTGTGATGCATGGCGTGTTGAAAAATTATGGAAAAGACGGTGTGGGGCTCACTTCGATGGCTGGTTCTTAAACTCCTCATACACCACATAGGTGGTTCGAGCTGCTTCCACAGACAGACCCTGCAAACGGGCACTTGTTATTCAAATGTTATGATAATGATGATGATGATGTTAGAAATAATAGTTTTTTCATTGTTACCATAATAATCATTATTTTATCATCATACTCATCATTATAATCATCATCTTCTTTATTAATATTATTATTATTATTATTATTAGTATTAGTAGTAGTAGTAGTAGTAGTAGTAGTAGTAGTAGTAGTAGTAGTAGTACTTGTTGTTGTTTTAGTAGTATTAGTAATAGTACCATCATTATTATTATTATTATTATTATTATTATTATTATTATTATTATTATAATTATTATTTATAATGTTATTATTATTCGTATTATTATTAAAATTATTATTATTATTATTATTATTATTATTATTCGTATTATTATTAAAATTATTATTATTATTATTATTATTATTATTATTATTATTATTATTATTATTATTATTATTATTATTATTATTATTATTATTATTATTATTATTATTATTATTATTATTATTATTATTATTATTATTATTATTATTATTATTATTATTATTATTATTATTATTATTATTATTATTATTATTATTATTATTATTATTATTATTATTATTATTATTATTATTATTATTATTATTATTATTATTATTATTATTATTATTATTATTATTATTATTATTATTATTATTATTATTATTATTATTATTATTATTATTATTATTATTATTATTATTATTATTATTATTATTATTATTATTATTATTATTATTATTATTATTATTATTATTATTATTATTATTATTATTATTATTATTATTATTATTATTATTATTATTATTATTATTATTATTATTTAGCTTTCATTCCCCCAACCTGCATGGGCTGGCCATCTCTCCACACTGTGGCCTCACCATCACACTCCCACACTAGGCTGACTTCATGGCCCTTCCAAGCATCGGGCACCTCCAGCTGCACCTTGAACCACACTGTCCTCCACCTTTGAAGGGTATTTTTTTCAATAGTTTCAGAAGGAACTCGAGTGTAAGAAAATGTAGAACCCACGATGGTCCAAAGTGATCTCCAATTTTTGCCTCTTTAAAATTTTTAACTTCGTTGTAAGGCACAATTGTATCATAAGTGACACTCCACAAGCCCTTCAACTCCTCCTTGTGCAAGATAAGTCTGTGAGAATGTTCATGACAAGCAAGTTAAGCGTTATTTTGAATTTATTGACATTTATAGTTTTACTCATCAAAGCTTAAAATAATTATTCTTATTTACTTTGAGAACAGATTACAATCTGTAAAGTAAGTTTTTGAGATGAACTTTTCTATTCTCTCTATGGTCAGTTTATCGTGTTTTAGCACAGAAGAAGCCATTTATAGTTAATATTTTAATTGGTTTTGAAAAATAACAATAAATTGAATAAACTGTAAGAAGTAAGTTAAGTTAATAAATCGGGTTAAGATTAGAGAATAAAAACGACACCAGCAAAAAAATTCAATTAAGGAAAAAGTGAACTTTCTGTTTAGTGTTTTTATTTTTTTGCTAAAAATTGGTTTTAAAAAAAAATGAATTTTTGTCAATTTTTATATGTTTTATTTTTACTTTAATTTAGTATTGAATAACATTAAAATATAAAAAGCTTACCTGTTGATTAGCTGAAAAGAGAATTTCCATGGAAAGTAACTAACTGTTGTGAATAGAATCTTAGACCATAATTATCTTAAAGATCATTTGATGATTTCAATATTTTAGACGTAATATTCAATTTTACAATGTATCAAGACATTTCGGACGAATATGACTATCTTTTCAAAAGTAAGATATTGAATGACGCTAATTTAGTTGGGTCGACACTATTCACAGCCATGAAATGAAAATTCATCAATCGCGTAGTTTCTTGATTTGAAATGAATGTATTGGCTGTGTTTTATTATTTTTTCAAAAATAAAAATAGTTCACATATCGCTTGAATTTTTTGAAGTGAACTCTTGAGAGAATCGAGGTCTAATAATTTGATTTTAGAGTATCTAATCAACCAAATAACAACATTAAAAAGTCTGTATCGAGGAACATGAAGAACCTAATTATGCGCTTTAGTATTTAAATTCTTGATAAACTAGACGAAACTTCAATGTAAAAATTCTCTAGTTCACCACTATTTTCTTCTTTTTGTGAGTAAAAATTTGTTTTTGGAAAATATCCGCGTCTGACAACTTATTAAAACCTACGAAATAAGATTTAAAGATCAACTTCAGAGAGATTTAATCTTCTCTGATTAAAAAATTGAAAATCATGAAAGTTTGATTTAAGCAAAAAATACCGCATAATTTTTCAAACTTTCATTTTTTCGCTGTTTAAACCAAAACTTTAACTTATTTTGCTAAACCCCACCAGTGGTGTTGATAGGAGACTCTGGCGTAGGAAAGAGTAACTTGCTGTCTCGTTTCACGAGGAACGAATTCACACTAGAGAGCAAGACCACCATTGGAGTGGAGTTTGCCACGAGGTGACATAACAGAAGTGTGGTGTGCTATGAAATTCAATCTAATCCGAACGTTTTCGAACACCAACTCAGCGCTAACATATGTTTTGGATCAACGTGTTCTGTACCATTTTTAAAAGTTTTAAAATGCGTTCGATAAGCAACCCACAATCCTCACCATTATATTAATATAATTCAATGTGATTCGTGATAGAACTCTCGTAGTGGAGGGCAAGCGATTGAAAGCTCAGATCTGGGACACAGCAGGTCAAGAGCGCTTCAGGGCTATCACCAGCGCGTCTGTACCTTGGAGCTTTTTGAATATAATTGATTTTTCAATTCAGCTTTATTTGTTTCTACTCTTAAAGCCAAAATTTTATTTTCGATTTATTACATTTATTGCATCAAATCCATTAAGTTGCCGGAAATGTTAAATAGGGCACATAGAAATAGCATAACAGTGAGTTTGAAACTATGATCCACAAACTATTGATTTGTTCTTGCCATTCAGTTATTACAGAGGAGCTGTTGGTGCCATGTTGGTGTTTGATATTTCGAAGCACACCACGTTCGAGAGCGTGGAGAAGTGGCTGCGAGAGTTGAAGGACCACGCAGACGATGGCACGGTGATCATCTTGGTGGGCAACAAGAGCGACCTGCGTCACCTCAGGGCAGTCAACTACGAAGATGCTGCAAACTTTGCAGGTGGTGTACAGTTCCCACAAACTGCCAATATTAATCTTATTATAAAGCGCTAAATCAAAAAAATCGGAAACCAATTCTAAAAAAAACTTTCTTATACCTTTATGATTTTTATCTTTTAGCGGAAACTTGAATGCAAGGGTGGAAGTTATTATTTTGTGAATTGGACTGCCTCCACTCCAAACGTGCCACCTTTCTTTCAGAGAGGAACGGACTAGGGTACATTGAAACGTCTGCTCTCGACTCCAGCAACGTCGAAGCAGCCTTCAGCAATTGCCTCACAGGTGATGTGACCTAATCAACTTTTCATAGCGCTGAGTTATTTTTTCAGATGTCATTGATGCATGAAATTTTTCATAACCAGCCTCTTATAATCGTTTTTTCATAGGCTGGAATGGCTTGCTTAGTGGGTGTAATCATTTATAGATGTATACATTTTTCATTATGCTAAAAATCTTATCATCGTAACAATTAATTCAGAATTTTTTGTAAACGCCTTTAAACTGTATGCAATTATTCTACTTTGATGCAACATGATATAGTCAAAACTTTTACAAAAATACCACTACTCATTTTCTTTTAGAAATTTACGCCAAAGTGGCCAAGTCTCAGGAGTTTTCGCCAGTGAACATGCACGACACAATCAAGCCGTCTACAGTGCCTCACACGGCACAGAGCAAGCCGTGTTGTTCATAACTTGACTCCTCATCGTTACATATCTAATCTAACGGTCTAATCAAAAGCATTGTATAAGGTTGATCGCGTGTTGTTGACTAGCGCTTATAAGACATTTAAGTCAAAAAAGTTATACTCTTTTTCCGCTTGCCATGTCACCAAGTTTCATCGATATTATTCCAATCCACTCTGCTTTTTAATATTATGCGTATTTGATTCAATCCTATTGTGGAAACTTCTACCCTATACTCGATCGTACCATGAGCGCTTACACAAACGTGCGTGAAGTTGACGTATCAATCAAAAGACATTGAATCACTTGGTGGCATCTTGATCGAATGAGTGTTTGTTGTGTGTGTGTGTGTGTGTGTGTGTGTGTGTGTGTGTGTGTGTGTGTGTGTGTGTGTGTGTGTGTGTTTGTGTGCGTAATGAACATTTTATTAAATATAAAAGGTACAAAGATACAAAAATGGTCACGAGACAAGCGAGTACTTAATATCAATCACCCGTACATTGAATATACAACCTTCCACCCGCACCTCGAAGCGGCAGTCCTCCGAGTGGTGGCAAGTCTCGCTGGAGAGTGGAGTATGCAGGAGTGAGCAGCAATGCACCCGAGGCGTTCTGTCACAGACGCCATCGGACGAAAGAGAAGAGGATGATGCAGTGGTAACGACGAGGTACGATGGCAAAATGGCAACATACACTGAATACCAAGACGACGGAAGAGACCTCTAGGGGCGTGAACATGAATAACTAACGATAACTGACGGTGGATTGTATTTACAAATGACGAACAAATAGATTATTTGAAAAAAAATGTACTTTGCATCAATAACAGTATTGTGGTGATGGTTGCTTGCGGTGCACAGACGTCTGGACTAAAATCAGACGAGTGTGATTAAATAACAGAGCCAGCTGATCAGCTCACAAGTGGAAAAAGACACGAATAAAATAAATACGAGGTGATATGTCCATCAATCGGCGTCGATAAGCATCAAAATGCCCCAATAACCTAACACAGGAGCGATTGTGATAGGCTACAAAACAACGTTCCGGTACACGTACAAATGAGTAGAAAAGACGTTGCGACCACGAGACAACACGTGCCACGATAATGAAAGTCACGGCTACAGGCACGATGAACAAACAAACATCAAACAACAAACATTAAAAAAACAAATAACAAAATAGCAGATGAACATCATACAACAAACTTTAAAGAATCAAACAACAAAAAACCAAGTAAACATCAAACAACTAACTTTAAAGAATCAAACAACAAAAAACCAAGTAAACATCAAACAACAAAAACCAAGTAAACATCAAACAACAAAACCAAGTAAACATCAAACAACAAAACCAAGTAAACATCAAACAACAAAAAACCAAGTAAACATCAAACAACAAAACCAAGTAAACATCAAACAACAAATGAACAAATAAATATTTGAAAATTAATAAAAATAAAATAAACAAACAACAAACAAAAATAATGCCGAACATGGGTGGACAGGCGACGTGGAATGTCAGATGGGCAAACATGGACACATGCACAACAACGATAACCATGCTTGCTTATGCCAGCGGCCACTCGCTGCGTGGGGCGATCAAGTGGCGTTTATAAATAGAACACGAAGGTGGTGCAAGCGACTATTCACAAGTGCACAAAAAGTGTGCCCTTTAAAGATATGGTATGCTAAACGATGGGACACGAGTTATGATGATAATGAAGATGATGAGAAAGACGATGATGAAGAAGAGGAAAAAGAGAAAGAGAAGGAAAAGGAGGTAAAGAAGAAGAAGGTAAAGGAGGAGGAGGAGGAGGTAAAGAAGAAGAAGGTAAAGAAGTAGAAAGAGAAGGAGGAGGAGGAAGAAGAAAAGAAGGAGGAGGAAGAAGAAAAGGAAGAGGAAAAGAAGGATGAGGACGCAAAGATCGATTCTGATTGTTGAGTGTATGGGTCTGACCTGACTGAGAAAAAATATCTTGAAACCACCCATAACTCAACACCAGGCTACACAACACCTAGACACCACGTAACACCATAAGACACCATATGACACCATGAGACACCATATGACACCATATGACACCATGAGACACCATATGACACCATGTGACACTTTATGACATCACAAGAGTCATAACTCATGCCACTTGGAGATCCTGGTCATCATCATCACTGTTGATTATGCCACTGTCAGCGCCTGAGGGTAATTAAACATGCATACACAGACACTGCTCAATAACTAAGCTGTATACTAAAAACGCAAACTGACAGATGATGATGTTGTGGTTGAAAAAATTATTGATTAATTGATTCGTTAAAAGGCATTCAGAGTGACAACAACTCACCACTGTCACTGGAAAGGTGGGAAGCAGACCTTGGATGGTCATTCAGTTCTCGCAAGTTACCTATGAGGTCTGCTTCAACCCTTCGAAGGTGTGATACCTGTCTCTGTATCTGCACATCATCCATTGAAAGCTTGGAGATGTGGGAAATGGCCGAGTTGATGATGAGATGTTGGGACCATCGCCGAGTTGATTCTTTGCTCCCTGGCAAGCATGTACGCAAGCCTTCCATCAACTTCCTCTGCGTAGCTCGTCTGCATTAGCGGTTTAAAATGAATAAATAATAACAGCCTTATATGACATATTGTGAATTTGAAAAGCAAAACCAATAACTGACCTTTTTTTCTCCAATGTGTTATGCATCTTTCTGAAAATATTCAACATTAAAGAGTAGCTTTCAAAATGATTTGGGAGAAATCAAAATAAATGTCTTCACTTTAAGCACATGACTCACCTCACTTCTTCTCCTCTTTTCATTTTCCTACCTTCTCCCTCCTCTTCATCACAGATGTAGATCTCATTATGAGTGCTACCAGTTTCCTCAGACAACCTCAGTACTCTATTCCTATGCCACAAACCTCTACTGTACCTGTTACTGTAATAACTAGCATTATAAGCACCTTTAAATCTATTGTTCTTTTCAAGCTTCTTGTTATGGCTTAGAGGAGTAAGGTTGGTATAGTTGTGGTCACTCATACATATTTCCTTGCCAATTTCTGCATGAATGCAATAAATTTGTTTAAAATTCATTTACAAATACTCAATTTATTGCAAAATAGAGAAAAATACCAACCAGATTGACAGGGAGAAGAGTAGCCATCAGCATGCTGGAGAACAATTTCCACAAAGCTTTCAAATTTCATTTCATAAATGAGAAAACCTTTGAATTCTTTGATGAAACCTTATCCTTCTAAAAGCATCTAACTTTATGGTTGCTTTTTAAAAAATTCAAATGAATAAAATTATATTTGCAGGTTAAATTCAGAAGAGTGGTAGTTAATGATGCTAGGAATGCATGTTTGCAAGCAGGCCGCTCTGAGAAGTTCCACAGCGGCTTTGTTACTGTTTCATGACGGTCTGAAAGCAGACGATTTGAGAGATTATGAACAAAACCAGAACCCTAAATGGTAATATAGTGGATAGTTGAATTATCTAGAAAACAAAATTTAAATAAAAATTTGGAAGCTGTATTTATTTAATAATGATACATTTTAACTAAATTATTTAATGTTAAAATAACGAAGATGTTAAAATTAGATTAGTCACGTTTAAAATTATAGTTAGATCTTTGCATAGAAACATCTAAACGCGGCGCTTTATTAACTATAACGGATTGCTCATTAGCCTAACGGATTTTAAAGTTATTCAGATAAAATAATATTTTTTGAACTAGTTTATAGTTTATTATAGACAACTGTGAACGTGTAATAAACTGATATCACATTTTTATATGAACTTTATTCTATCTCATCCATTCCAAATATATACCTAACACTGTCATAATGTTTCAAAGTACCGATAAAAAAATTAAAACTGGGAAAACACTTGGAATCGAACGTATGGCTCATTTTAGTCGCCGAACCACTCAACCACTTCAGTTCATTAGAATTTCCCTTGCATTGTGGTTTTTCAAATCAGACCTTCATTTTTTTGGTTTTTTTATACTAAAATTTTTACTGAACATGACATTAACGTCGTCTATTATTCTTCGAATAGCGTAACTTCAATGAGTTAAAGCGACTGATCAGTAAATGTTATTTATAAAGAAAATATCAAATTTGGTATCAGATTGTTCCTTTGTCATTAAAGTAATGTGTGAAACAATAAAATTATGTTTTTCAACCTTATTTCTTCATCATTTATTAGGTTAGTCAGTCAAAAGGTTTAATTAGTTACTTTTAACTTATTCGTTTAAATTAGCATTTTTGAAACGGAGGTCTAGTTGCCAACAGTAACACTTTTTTTTATCTCTTTTAGTTTCAATTACCTAAAATTCTCTTTGGTAATACATGGTCTTTATCCAAATTTTATTTTAGGTCTTCTATAGTCTTGACTTCACAATGTCATTTTCTCAAAAATAATCGGCGTTATAATTTTTTTTTATTAGGTTAGGTTATCCACATATATTTCATTCTTTGTGCACTGATACAAAATCCTATAAGACAACTTACAGAAATAAATTCAAGTACCCTAATCATATACGCCTCAATCTACACTCCAAGGTTTAAAGCCATTTTGATCATTTTTCTGCATTTTGTGATATATCATATAATTACCATTCAAACTGCGACTTCTTCGGAAAAGGGAACATTTAAACACTTTCCTTTATTTTCTTGGCGCTTCACAAATTAAAATCTTCATTTTTGTCAAATGAAAAATCTCATTGTATGCAAAACCTGCCACACAACCCCAACAAAGCTCAATCAAGCAGTCAAGCTCCACTAAATCATTGAGCGCTTATGATTCAATACAATCTTCACAATTTTCCGTTGATTTTTTCATCATTTTGAATATTATTTTTAGTAAACAGTGTTTTTTACCCAAATTTTTAAAAAGTTTTATACTCATAATATTTCTTTTTTTATATTTCAACTAGTGTTAATTTTTACGTTTTTCATTATAACCCTTATTTCTTGTTTAAATTTATCAATATTATTCATAGCAACTTCTTTCAATCTAGGCGTAATTTCCAAATTCCCGATCACTCAATCCCCAAACGCAATCCCCTGTCATGCTACGTTGCCTGAATAGCAACGGCGTTACACATTATAGCTAATCTAATCGAATAAAAATATTTCCTTCCTCTGAATTCCTACTGTTCAAGAACACTCTGTTACAAACTGTTCGCAAAGCTTTAAAGGGCTTTGCAAATATGATGTGAAGTTTAGATGGGATAAGAAGGGAGGGAGTCCGCTTGAAAATAACCTCAGTAGGAAATTGAGGATTAGTGGAGGTATACTAGAAGTACTTAAAAAAGGGAAATTGGATGGAAGATGTGAGTTTTTTGTGGTAACCTGATTAGGTCTAAATATAAACAGGTGAGTGATTACTTTGACGATGAATGTTGAAAACAATGAAACAAGGAAAGCTACTAAAAAAGTGAGGCAGAGACAATCTTAAGTAAAATAGATTGGCATTGTTAGAGTTTTTTTGTTGGAACACCGCACAATAGACGGACTCTAACTCTATTCAACATGCTAGGTACCGGTGCTGTTGAAATGGCACAATCTCTATGAATGCACAGCTCGGCTCATTTTATTTCATTTAATTTATCTTTTTCATTTTATTTTGAAAACTGCCACAAGCCAGTGCACGCATATGCTAACAGCATCTTAAGAACCATTCCACTTTGAGGCTTGCCGCTAGACGCCCTGAAAACACGTTCGACTAGATTTTCTTATTTTGTTAGATTTCCAAAAATAACTGAACGAATTGAAGATGGCGAAATTATAAAAAAACTGTTAAATTCAAATTTTCTATTCAACATTGTCTGTCATATGGCGAAGGTGAAAAAAAAATCATTATGAAAAAGTGCTGAATCTTACGTGCGTTTAAATATAGCAGACTCGATAAATTTAGAAGATTTAAAAAAACGTTTTTGTTAATTATTTTTGACTTTTTCGATAATTTTTTGAATGAGCGTTTGAGTTTGCTGAATCATCTCGAGGAATAGTCACTTTTTAGGTTTTTTTTTGGAGAGGCACGAAAATAGAATACCAGGAACACTGGCATTTGGAAAGAAGCAGAAAATAGAAGGTGTGGAAAGATGCCTTAGACGTGTGTATCCTTACTCCGCTATATTGAAACAACGTTTTTTCCAGCGTTATCAGTGGCAAGATTATCGCAATTCGCTTCGAAAGCATAACAAATTTCTTGAAACGAATGAAAATGTTTAAGGTTAAAAGTGAATCTTTCGAGGGGGCAGTGCTGTTTGAAGAAACATGAAAAATGCATCGAGCACGGAGGTATGCACTGGTGTTACCAAAGAATATTTATAGAAGCGAGAAGGAGGGTGAAGTTTGTTTGTAAACAATTGTGGATGGATTTTTATACCGATCTTCGATTCATCATCACTTCACCGCAGCAACAACCTTAAGCGAGATAAAGAGGGGAAATTAATAGGTATATGACCTTATAAGGAAAACTCTGCTACATCTAACAATCTTTTAAGTAAACATTTCTTGTGCGTTTATTGCGGGTGTATAGCGTGAGTGAACCTTTCAAGGATTCACGCGCGTAAGAGTGCACAATGTGGAGGGAGGCATTGAGAAGCATTTTGAGAAGTTCGCTGGTGAGTAATGTCACCATCTAGGCGATAGCACTTCAGCGCTTTGACCAATAACGTTACCGTCGATGACTCACAAGCCACCACCACTCTCGCTCAACACGCGATCAATGCTTACGTGAGTAACATATATATCATATCGACTAAAAAGGTACCGGCCAATCATGAACCAGCCCTCAATCACGTGCCTCGTATGACTCATCAAACATCTCTATAATGCATACTTGCCGAATAAACCGAATTTTATAAACTAGTGCGAGTTTTCACGTATGTATAGGAAAACACATTCCACACCACTTCATTCAATACAGCCCTTCCCCATACTTATACATATATGCATGTTGATACCATACATGCGTGAATAAACAAATTCATATTAAGACATAAAAACAAATTAATACATTTCCTGAAAGCATTTGTGGAACACACGAACAAACATACACACACGTCTATTATTATTATTGTATATAAATATATGTATACATACATGAGTTTTGGCTAAAATATATACATACTTTTATGTGGATACACCAGAAGAATATAAAGACTCGAATTGGGTTATTGTCAAGTTGCACAACACAAGTCGACCGCTGGTTCGTATTTAATGTCAAAGCTGTAAGGTAGGCAACGAAAGGAGGCCGCTAAGAATAACACAGTATCCGTTTATGAGATTGTTTTTGAAACACATTAGAGGTATTAAAAAAATTCTAAAACATCACCAAAACAACTACAAGCAATTATAAAGCAGAGAGAATAATTTACATCGACTGCGTCGGAACCCCTTAACGTAATGGACGACAAAGGCCTTGGAGACCAGCGTGCAGACACTCCTCCCACATCTCCAAGCCCTCAACCATTCTTTCCAGAGTCATCAAAGCGCCGAAAAAGTCTCAACATTCGCGTGTCGTCACTCCACCTGTTCCACAACCACCAACCACCCCAGGACGTTCCTTCAGCTTCGCCCAAGAAACCCAGGAGACCCAAAAACCTTCCGATCACCAACTCACTCAACCCCACGCAGCACCAACACCACCTTTCACCCACTGCTTCCACAAGCACCCTCTATGAAGGCAGCCAAGGAGAAGAGTGTTTGAGACTTCTTGACACATCTCAGCAGCCACCAGCCACCAAAGCGCTTGCAGTGGCATGCCAGTGCGTCAGTCGCATCTTCGACTTTTTGTACCTCGGTTCTTCAAACGACGCCTCCAATCCCCTCACCTACCAGGTACCCTTTAGACCTCGTACACCCTCTAATGGCCACTCGCCCTCGTGCTCTTACAACTTTTTAATTGCTGTTCGGTTGTGTTGCTTGTTGAAGTTTTCATTTCTTTAATCTAATTTAATTTAATCTAATCTAAGCGTTTGTTAAGCGCCTTTTAGCTCTTTTTTTCGTGCATTTAAAATTCTAAGTATGCGTGATTAATTCAATGTTCTTGTAACTCCGCAGTTGTGGAATGAATGCCTATGTATACGCCTGCATTGTGCCTATTCTCAATTCTTCCCTATTTTTATCCGCTTATCGCTGCATCAAATTTTTAATATAAAAATCACTAGTAACTTTCACGCGCACAGACCCCTTCAAAGGATTTTTGTGGCTTTGATCAGCCATTGATACGGATAACTTAGGAGACGTATCACTTCCATGCATTACAATACGACAAAACAATTAGACACAATACGACAGAAAAAACAAAAACGATACGATAAAACAATAAAAGACAATAAGATATTTCACAAAACAATGTAATTCAGTGAAGTTAAATACATTGCAAGGAGATACTTTATTATTCTTTGCATCACAATACAACAGCTTACGATAAAATACAACGAAGGGCATTTTGTACAATACAATACACAAAAAGAAACAAAAATCAAATGAAATACATTACAATGAAACAACAAACGCAACACTATATAATACCTTAGACTACAATACACATCAAGATACCATAGCACGGTATGTGTTATTGAAGGGGCGTTCAAACGAAAGAGCTTCGAAACCTCCGTTATCTGTAATGGTGACTCATTCTATTATTTATACGATTATTACTATTATTATTATTATTATTGTTATTATTATTATTATTATTATTATTATTATTATTATTATTATTATTATTATTATTATTATTATTGTTATTATTATTTTTTTTTATATTATTCATTTTTATATTATTCATTTTTATATTATTATTATCATTTTTATTATTATTATTATTATTATTATTATTATTATTATTATTATTATTATTATTATTATTATTATTATTATTATTATTATTATTATTATTATTATTCTTCTTCTTCTTCTTCTTCTTCTTCTTCTTCTTCTTACTTTTATTCTGAAGTTGTCATCTTTATTTTCACAATTGATTATTCGCCATTACATCATACCTGCACCACGTTGCTTATCGCTTCTCATTTAATTTATTTCAATGAAACTTTAATTTTATTATCTATTTGTATAAATTATATTTTATCAATTTATACCGCATGAATATGTTTCATGCAAATGCAATAAAAATACTCCTATTGAATATCACACATGATGGTACCTCGAAACTCTACGGGGCTAATGCCACCATAATAATATTCGTGTTTGTATTTTATTGTATTGTATAATAATATTCGTGTTTGTATTGTATCGTATTGTCTGGCACTGTCTTTCAATCGCGACTGCTCATCTTTTTTAAAATTCACTTAACGAATCGATTCGCATCAAAATTTTTCCTTATAAGAGCGTATACCGCCATCAAACAACTAACCGTTCAACACAATGCTGATGAGTCAGCCACGTCTCATGGGATGACTCATGGATGGGATAAAACTGTTCCGAAGGTTTTTATTTTAATTGGTTAAAAATATGTGCCTATTTGAAATCTGGTTGTTTCTTCGGCTATTTTTCTTCATGGAAGACAACAGCACACTCACGAAGGCCATTGAAAGTGGCCACTGTTAATTTTGATTCGTTACAACACAATGAATACGAATGTTATTGTAGTGGAATTAACTTCAGAGTTTACAGAGTTTGCAACAGTTGGGCGTTGTAAGAAACAAAACAGGTTGTCACCTTGGTGGTTGTTTGTGAAGGAAGCTTTGGTAATAATTGCGAAGAAACTCTAAGAGTTGAGCTTTAAGAATGGTTTACTAAACTATCTGTGGTATTAGACTTATTGTATTGCACATGTTGTATTAGCTCTGTTGTATCCAATATTTTTTATTAGATTTTTTGTATAAGCTTGTTGAGTTGGACACATTGTGTTTATTCAATTATTTAATCGCTTTTTGAGTGGTTCATGGCTAGCAAGAAGGCTCAAAACTCTTGCCAGCCCTATACACTCATTCAAGGTACTGAGTCATTGAAATAAGGCCATTTCGCACTATTCCATTGTCACAAAGGCGGTTCGAACGGCCAATGAAGGCTCGACGCGGTGACATTTATGACAAATGACGAAATAATTCGAAAGAGGCTGAAAGTTTCAAAAGAAAATAAGTGGCGATTGGTTGAAAAAAGAATTGATTTCAAAATTCCAGTGGCACCGATGCTTGCTTGCTGAGGATGACTCATGCATGAGTAGGCTCCGTGGAGACAATGCAAGCACTCATCCCTGGCCTGTGTGTCATCGCTTTGTGCTCTCTTAAAAACATATTTTTAATTCTTTCGCCATTTTTATTTTCTTTTTAGATATGTTGGAAGCTATCAAAAATTTTTAAGTTTGAATTTTTTCTATTTAATTCAACTACGTTCTACATTTTCGATTTCACCATATGTTACAATCACTACCTTTCACTCACGTTCATATTCATAATTACCGGTATTATTCCATATTATTTTATAACCATTCAATAATATGGTATTTTAATTTCATAATTGGCGCTTCGTCATTCTACTCAACCATCTCCCATTATTCATTGCTCATCAGTTCGCCATTACAACACACACCTTCGCTCTTGAAGCCCGTAAATTACTCATACGTCGTGCAAACATGAAGTCACCGCCTATGAAAAACCATTTTTTAAACTAATCAGCTTTCCAGGGCTTTTTACCTTCTTTCTCTTTTTTCTTATTATTTTTTCAATTTCTTAGCTTTCTTCTTTTCATCATTATTTTTTCTTCTTATTATTATTTTCTTTTTTTAGTCTTTTTCTTTTTTTTACTATTATTACTCTTCTTATTATTGTTTATTTTTTTAATTCTTTTTATCACACATCAATTCGTCACGATTGAGTTTTCCAACGCCTTGTGACTAATTTGTTCAAACTGTATTTCTTCTTTGTTCATGCCACTTCGCCTATGTTGACAGAAGTAACATGAACACGCTTATTACAATGCCGATAATGAAAACAACAACACCAACAGAAGTTTGGAGTGACTGATGTCATCAACCTCACGACCAATCAAACGCCTCCACCATGCCACGTCACGTCTTTTTTGAGAATCGCCATTGACGACAACCAGAAAGACTCCTTGCTTCCCCACCTCCCTTCTGCAGTGGCTTTCATCGGTGAGATTTTTGCTTCTTCTTCTTTATTCCCATCAACCTCCTTCTTCTCTTCCTCCTCCTCATCATCATCCTCATTATCATTCTCATCATCTTTCTCATCATCATCTTCAGCATCCTCCTCGTCTTAGTCACCTCACTAATTTTAAGCTTTTCCTCCTTCATTCATTTCGTTTTCATCCTCTTAAATCATCATCTTCACCACCCCCAGAGAAAGCAAGGGAGCGAGGAGGGGTGGTGCTGGTCCATTGTTTGGCGGGGGTGTCCAGGTCAGCCACTCTGGTGATTGCCTACCTCATCTGCCACCATCACATGTCCTTCTCCTCTGCTTATCAGTACGTGTCTGTTGTTTCATTCCCTGCTGACTACCCTCTTACAATCTTTGTTACTCTATTTTTGTTTTATTGTTGTATATTTATTGTTTACCTTTTTTTGTTTTTGTTGTTTTTTTAATTTTTTTCTGTTAATAGTTGAATTTTGCTCTATTGTTACTTGTTTATCGTCACCATGGTTGTTCCCATGGTTGTTATTTTTGCTTGTCACCGTGATTGATACTGGTTGCTTGATACCAACATTTCGAATATCTTTGAAACCCTTCCATCAATAATTGAACGGCCGCTGGGTTTGAAGCGATGGTTAGGGTTAGGGTTAGCAAAGCTTCTTTGCAAGGAGAACTAATTAAACACTAAACTCGTTGCAGGTTCGTGAAGAACAAGAGGCCCATCATTGCACCCAACTTCAACTTTCTGGGTCAGCTGGTCACGCTGGAGCGACAACAACGGCAACAACAAAATCTACAACACCAAAAGCAACAAAAGCAATCGCAACAACAAAAACAAACACAACAACAACCATTGATACTACAACATCTAAAACAACCACAACAAAAACAAGAACAGCAGCAACACCTACAGCAAGAACAACATATACAACCACAACCCGAACAACAACAACAACAACATTTGTTACCGTTACAAACTCATCATAAACAGCTACAACAACAACAACAACAACAACAACAACAATCAGAACCGTATTCCAAAGAAGCAAAAGACGCAAAAGCACACGACATCTTCGACACGTCACCTGTGCAGTCTGAAGAGTGGCCACAACAGACTCTCTCAATCAGACCCACCCTACTCGAACTAGACTTGATCCACTCGTTCTCCAGCCACGTGGTCTCTCCAGTAGACCTATCTCCTGCATTCCCTGCCTCTCCTCGCTCCCACCTCCCATCATTCTGCTGCAACCTGCGTCCATCCACCTCCCTTGATCACTCTTCGCCTCTCGAATCTTTCGAAATAAAAGTTTCTTGATCGTCCACCACCTCGATTGAAACACCCGCCAGAAGAATGGCGCATTTCTAGAATTAAGGTCTGCCCACCAAAAGTGATAGGTTTGTCGCCTTCCTCAGCGCCTTTACCTTTCACGGTTTCAAAAATCTTCCAGAGTATTTGTAAACTATGGCCTACGCTATGTGTTTCATCGTGTTTTTGAGATTTTTTTGTAAATAAATTATTTAACTTGGATTTTTATTACGCTTTCTTTTTAGATTTCAGTTCAATTTCGAGCAGGTCTAATATTTTGATTTATAACTTTTTAAAAAATACAAACGAAGGTTTGATGGAGTACAATTTTCAATGAAATTTCTTTTCAAAAATTCCGAAATTATCAGTATTGCCATCAAAATTTCTTTCACAATGTTCACGCCCAAGCTAGTCTCACAACATCGTCTGTTTTGTAACTCTCAGAGGGACTAATACGTGAACAAATTTCCACTCGTTTCAATGTTTTGTGTCAGATATTGTTCAATGTCATCGTTTCACGAATATAACTTTTTTGATTTTCTATTTAATAAATTTTTGAAAAACGAAATTTTTATAGATTTTCAAATAAAAAAACATCTTCAACTTATAAATATATTAGGAAAATAAAGAATTAATAAGTATATTTTGAATCTAATCAAATCATTGTTATAGCGCTGATTAGCTTTAAATGAAGTCCGTTAATGATTATATGTTATTTAGAACTACAATTTAAAGGTTACAAAGTCAAAAACTAAGCTAACTTCTCAGAAAAAAGCTTAGCCAATCGTTGAAAATTCTATAGCCCTGATATACTGTTAAAAAGCACCTGTACGAACTTTAAAAAAGTTTTTCATAAAAATGATGTAGAAATTTAGAAATAAGAAGAATATAAAGACGAAAGTTTTTTAAGAAAAAGGACCTCGAAACTACGGGGTTAATGCCACTATAATAATATTCATGTTTGCAATTGTAATTGTGAGGATCACGGTAGAAAAGTGTCTTTTAGCTACTTTATTTATCTAAAAAACAAGTTTTTAGTAATTTTGTTAACAAATTCACAAATACAATAAATAAAGAAGATTATACTTAGTTTATATTAAAATTTATATTAAAAAATTGTAAAAAACATTTTAATGAAATTTATGAAAATTTATACAGATTATATACTTCCCTAATACACATTTTTTTCACAAACACTTTTCGCAACTGCCATCTTCTGAAAGAATAATATGATTATGTGGGATTATAACATAATCATTTAAAAAACACACGATATAGTTTCGTTCTGAGTTTTGCAAGTAATATCAAACAAAGACGATCAAAACAAAGGGTTTTCACGACAGATGTCGGAGAACATTGTATATACATATGTTTCCAAATTTCTGCAGGTTCATTATGCAGGTAGGCAATGCTGTTAGTGTTATATGTCCTGCATTGCAAGCGTCGTCCTTGGCGGCTTTCCGTCAATTGATTCGAGTGGGGACTTTTAAAAGTGTTAGTTTAAAATATTGATAACAAGGTTTACCTTTGATGCTGCTTGAATATTTACCGCCGGTCACTGAATTTTTGAAAACTGGAAATAAAAAACTAAATATGAAAATCTTATAACTTCTTATAAGTTTTTTCAAATCCCTTCAAATCCAGTTCGACGAAAGTGAAAAAAAAATCATAAAAATCACTTTTTTTGGAATGAAATTTAAATAAATTATAGAATGGAAAAACTAGAGCAATAAAATATTAACAGTTAAATGCCAATGAACCAAGCGGCTTTTAAAACCATACCTCTAAAACCAAAGCCTATAAGTATCACTACTTTGGATATCTCAGCAAATCTACCTCGAGCACTGAAAAATGTCTGATGAAGAAGAAGAGAAGCTTCTTTCATTCACAGTCAACATCCCTGAACTCAACATCCAGGTATTTCATTGAATGAAATAACCCTGAATTTTTTTTTCAATTATTGATAAAAGTTGAATTATAAACTTCATTACTCAAACAAATTATTCCAAAACACTAAGCAATCTCTTCACAACTCCATCAAAAGCAGAAAACACCAAAAGCATCACCAACAACATCACTATCAATAACAAGATTGCCAACAACAACACCAACAACAACACCAACAACAATACCAACAATTACAACAACCACAACAAGAACACTACTATTACCACAAAAATGCCACTACAACACCACCATCACAGAAACACTTGAGTTTCGGTGGCTCAGATTCTGTCTGGAGTGTCAAGTTGCACCTGCTATCTTCCCTCAACAAGGTGCCCTTTTTAATAATACTAATAATACTACTACTACTACTAATAATAATAATAATAATTAAAAAAAAAATAATAATAGTAATAGTAATAGTAATAATAATAATAATAATAATAATAATAATAATAATAATAATAATAATAATAATGATAATGATAATGATAATGATAATGATAATGATAAAGATAATTATAATTATAATGATAATAATAATAATAATAATAATAATAATAATAATAATAATAATAATAATAATAATAATAATAATAATAATAATAATAATAATAATAATAATAATAATAATAATAATAATAATAATAATAATAATAATAATAATAATAATAATAATAATAATAATAATAATAATAATAATAATAATAATAATAATAATAATAATAATAATAATAATAATAATAATAATAATAATAATAATAATTTAAAAAAATAATGATAAAATAATAATATTTTTTTCATGTTTTCATAATTATTATTCCCACGTTTATTGTTTTTGTTTTTATTTCATATAAAAAACTCAATACAAATAAAGACCTAATATAAAAAAATCCAAAAAATCATGATATAAAACAAGAACTCAATATGAATAAAAGTTATTTTAAAAATCAATAAAAAAATTAATAACAAAAACTTGAGCAGGATCTGAAGGAGGGTTTCAACTATGGCCTCTACCTTGTCGGCTCGAATGGCAAGGCTGGCAAGTTCCTGGAGGAGCATCGACCTCTGCAACATTATCCTATCCTCAACCACACGCCCCGACTTGAGGTGGTGGTGGTGGTGGCGGCGGTGGTGGTGGTGGTGGTGGTGGTGGTGGTAATGGTGGTGGTGGTGGTGGTGGTGGTGGTGGTAATGGTGGTGGTGGTGGTGGTGGTGGTGGTGGTGGTGGTGGTGGTGGTGGTGGTGGTGGTGGTGGTGGCGGTGGTGATGGTGGTGGTGGTGGCGATAATGAGGATGATGATGATGATGATGATGATGATGATGATGATGATGATGATGATGATGATGATGATGATGATGATGATGATGATGATGATGATGATGATGATGATGATGATGATGATGATGATGATGATGATGATGATGAGGATGATGATGAGGATGATGATGATGATGATGATGATGATGATGATGATGAGGATGATACTGCTGGTTGATGGATGGCTGGATGAATGAATGAAATTTGATTCATGGGCAGTTTCGAATGAAGAAACGGGTGTACCGGAGCTTCGTCATGACAGCCAAAAAGGCCAAGCAGCTATCTCAGAAAGTAAGACTTCGAATAATGAAAAATATATAAGCATATTCGTCTAATTGTTGAATTAGTTAATCGCCTTTTTTAAGGTTATTATTATTTTTACATAAAATAAAACAAGAAAAAAATGTCAAAAATAATTATGACACTATCATCATCATCATCATCATCATCATCATCATCATCATCATCATCATCATCATCATCATCATCATCATCATCATCATCATCATCACCACCACCACCACCACAGGGCACCCTGAAGGAGATGATGGCCATGGTGGGGGCAGAGGATGAGGGAGGCCTCAGGAAGCTTCTCAGCAAGGGGGTTGACCCAAACTTCATATACCCCCTCACAGGAGGTGCCTGGAAGCTGGTTTTAGAACCATCATTGTTTTTTTTTCATCTTAATCATTATCATCTTTATCATCCAAGTATTCCTTTCTCTCTCAGCATCATCATCATCATCATCATCCTTTTGTCTCTTTCTTTTTCGTTTTCTTTTGTTTTTTCTCCTGCTTCTGTTCTTGCTTTTCTTCTCTCTCATCACCACTAAATCTCAACTCCCTACCACCGCCACAGAGACGCCCTTGACGCATGCATGTCAGCGTGACGGCGCTTGCATGGTGAGTACGTTGGTGGAGGGGGGTGGTCACTTGGACTACAGAAACCGCCAGGGACACACACCACTCCACTGCGCTGCCATGCAAGGCACCCATCGAGCACTGCAGAGTCTCCTTAACCTCGGAGCCTCACCCCACCTGCAAGACCTCCAAGGCACCACCCCTCTTCTGGTGGGTGTTCTCCATCGCATCCACCTCGCTTCCACCTACTCCCTCCTCTTTGAGCACGCTGATCCCAACTGCACTGACCAACAACTCAACACCCCCCTTCATCTGGTGGGTGCCTGATGCTTCTGACGTCACTCAATGTTATTCAATGTTACTCAAAGTTCATACAGACACTTCCAGACCATACCAACCACACCACACCACACCACGCCACACTAACCACACCACGCCACACCATGCCACACCACACCACACCAACCTCACCATAGGCAAGCAGGGTGGGTATGGAGGGGCATGTGAGGTTGTTGCTGAGGTATGGAGCCAGTGTCAATGCTCGCAATGGCATCGGAAACACCCCCATGCACCTGGCCGTCATCAACAACCAGGTTCTCTTCATCTCTCCTCCTTCTTCGTATTTTTGCTATTATTTTCTTTCCTTTTTTATGTTGTTGCTGTTTTGTTACTTGTTAGTGTTTTATTGTTGATATACTTTTAATGTTCCTATTGTTACTATTTTATTATTATTATTATTATTATTATTATTATTATTATTATTATTATTATTATTATTATCGTTGATGTTATTTTGCCATTTCCATTGCTATTATTTCATTTATTGATTATTATTGTTTTTATTATTCACCACAGGCGGCAGCGGTGGCTGCCCTGTTGGAGCATGGAGCAGA
>OX387250.1:6975129-6987629 GCA_947562095.1 Branchellion lobata
TCCCACCACCACTGCCTTCCATCCCATCTTATCCAACTAGTGCTACCTTCGCAACCAATTCCATGCCTCTTAGTACCAACTACAATAAAATCAACCATAACCACACAACCAACAGCAACAACCATACAAAAAACAACGTTGATAGTATGAAAAACATCAACAGCATACCTAACAGTATCGGCAGCAGAAACAATACTAACATCAACAACAACATCAATAACAACAACATCAACATCAACAAAAACATCATTAACAACGGCATCAACAACAATAACAGCAGCAGTAGTGATGGCAAGCCAGACAGGGTTTTCAAGGGCACCAGTGCAGTGCAGGCAGGCACAGACTTCCGACTCCTCGCTGAGTCTGCTCGACTTGCTTTCCTCACCAAGCGTGTGAACAAGCAAGCACCCACCTCACCTCCACAACAACAACAAAAACAACCTCCACAACAACAACAACAACAACCACTTTCACAACAACAACAACAACCACCGCAACAACAACAACAACCATCTCAACAACAATTAACTCCACTGCAACAGCAACCGCCAAAAAAACCACCACATCTGAAACAAAAACCTCATCAACCACTACAACAACACCTCTCCAACTCATCACAAGAAGACACCCAGCCACACACACATTCATCACCATGCAGAAAACCTTCGACACCGCCACCACCACCGCCACCACCACCACCACCACCACCACCACCACCACCACCACCACCACCACCACCACCACCACCAAAGAACCACAACACACCACCAGAGAACCACAATGCTTCACCACCAAAGCACCACAATCCGCCACAGTCACAGCAGTCCCAATCCTCTCTCAAAGCGACCCTCCTCCATCAAAAGATTGCTCAGTCCATTGCGATGCTTCATGAAAAGAACAGGAAGAATGAATTGAAGCTTTTGAGAAATGGACGTATCTCCAGAGCCGATGAAGGAGTAGTAGGTGTTTGTGCTAGGGTGGATGGTGGCGTTAAGAAAGATGGTGGTGTTAGAGCCGATGAAGAAGGAGAAGACGCATGTGTCACTTCCACCAATCATCTTCACGACTCCAAGCAATCCAGTCCCTACCATTCTGATTTGTTCTCAGTTCAAAAATCTTCTATTATGACCCCCTCTTCAAACATCTTCTTCCCACCCACTCCATCCACCACCACACCAGCTACTTTAGACAATAACCAACCAACCACACCAGCCACTGATCAATCAACTACCAATCCACCAGCGACTCAAGCCAATGCTAACGGCCGCTTCTTCAGGATAGACAAGTTCAACTACTACACAAGCATCAAGCAACTCAACCACCTCGCCATCGTCTCGAGCAACAAGTCCCGCTTTGAAAGCAACCTGCAACAGGCCGTTGGCTTGTCTGGCCCTCAACAGGCCACAAAGCCAGCTCCGTCAATGCCTTTTTCATCCAAGCTCTTCCTCTCATCTCAGCCACCTTCATACCTCACCTGCATCCATCCCTCAACATGCGCATCTTTTTCATCTTCATCATCTTTATCATCATCTTTTTTTTCCTCTTCGTCACACCTTACTACTATCAATTCACTCTCTCCCATACCATCATCATCTCCTCTCAAAACACTCCACCCACAACTATCATCCACTCCTTCATCATCCTCTTCCTTTTCATCCTCCTCTTCCCATTCGTCCATTCCCACATCAAAGAATTCCCTAATCGACTCATCTTCATTCATCTCATCACCACCACCATCTGCTTCATCACCATCCCACTCAAATACACCATTCTCTAATCCCGTATCGTCAGCACCCCCACCACCACCACCATCAGCATCTCCTCTTTTTTCACCATCTTCGTCATCCTTCTCTCCATCTCCATCTCCCAACAACCCCTTAATGACGTCATTCGAGTTCATGCATCTTCTTCCTCCTCCCGGCTTCAGCAACCAGGATGACGTTGGTGGCTCATCACGTGGTGGTGCCAGAGTGAGTGGTTTGGTTGAGTGCGGAGAGGAATTAAAGGATCCAGGGAAGGAGTCGAAAGGTCAGGGGGAGGAGTCAAAAAGTCAAGGGAATAAGTTAAAAGGTCAGGGGGAGGAGTCAAAAGGTCGAGAGAAGGAGTCACTGAGGAAGGGAACAGTCTCCAAGTGGAGTGATGCAGGTGCAAAAAAGGTTCGTGATTGGTCGGTCGAGAACGTGTCTGAGTGGCTAGTTGCCATGCAACTATCGCACCACGTTGCCTGTTTCCATGACAACCAGTTGGACGGAAAAGGGTTGGAAGGCCTAGGGAGGAGGGAGCTGATCCGACTGGGGGTGAGTGAGGTGGGTGAGAGAATGGTGCTGGAAAGGGCCATCAAGCGCCTCTTCCTCACCCACTACTCTTGAGCCCTGTTCTTACAACCACCCTTAAACCTTATATAGACATATTTTTATGTTTGCATTAGCGTGGAGATTCACTTTTACAACATTTCGCGTGTGGGAAGTAGTTGATTTGTCGAGTAGTTTGGTATTTTTTGTCGAAATTGACCTTTTGTATTCTTCAAAGTGATTTTATTGAGAATATTCCGATCAGACGATCTGTCTTCCTGTTTCAAAGCTATAAAGCGGGCCATACCAATCCACCTAGACATGCATCCATCGCGAGTTTTAGTTTTATTTTTTGACATATCGGCACATTCCTTTTGTACTGGTGATTCGTGTGTTTTGAGCGTGTTGGACTCTCTTTTCGAAGTTTTGTAGCCTCGATTGTTACCTGATTTACATTTGTTCTACCAATCAAGTTTCCACAATCTAGTCGTTTGAACCTCAAGCTTAATTTTAAATAGTTAGCGTTTTGATTCTTTGATTTATTCAACTGTCCTTCATTTATTAACTATCCATTATTCAATCATTCATTTATCAACCTTTCATCATTCACTTATTCATTCATCCATTCATTTCTTCTCGACACTTTCCATTCTTCTACATTCCTTTGACATTTGGGTGTTTTTCGTCCATCTTGCGGCTTTAAAAATTTTCCACACGTCCCCTAAAATGGTAGTGATTCAAATCAGCTTCTATTTTCATCGATTTAACTTTTAAAATCGATTTCCACCTCTTAGCAATTCAAAAGAAGCCATTTCAAAAAGTAATAAAGCGCCTATTGTGGAGCCATACTTTTTTATATTCCTTTACACACTTCATACGAGCGTCTGTCTCTCGCAAGGACAATTGCTTTCATCGCCTCGTGCACTTATGTACGTGTGCTTTAAATGTTGTCGCTACTTCAAAGCTCTTACAAACTTCGCGAAGCGCTGCCTTCAACACCATATAACTTCATCGGCATACTCGCATATCAATCTTTGTATCTTGTCACTTTCCGATCATTTCACGCTTAGAAGTTTATCCATCTTCAAGGCCTTCAGTCACCACCTCTCAAGTACATAGTTCGACTAGAACAGATATAAATGTATAAAATTATGTTATTAATGTTAGTGTTACCAATATTTCCGCAATATCTTGTGTCTTAAGTTGGTATTCAATTTTTATACAATTGAGCGTTTAATCCACTCATGCATATGCCACTGTCAGGTACTTTACTTGAAACTGCTATTCCAAATTTGAACCAATTGTCGTCTCTAACACTCGTCAACACACTGATGCATCGTTAAAGATAATTCGCCAATAACCCTTCATTTCACTAATTATAAAATTAATTTTTCCAAAGACAATTTCAACACTTTTTTTGGAATATTTTATTTATTCAAAATTTGATAGATATTTTCGAGGCAAGCTTTGATATTTGAAACCAATTTCATATAGTATTTGTCCAATTTTGCATGTTTTGGAATTATTTTAAATAAATATTGTCATCAGCCTCGTCTGCTTCATGTCATCTTTGAATCAGTGCTCATCGTTCTGAAACAGCCAGTTAATCCTAAAGTTCAGGGTTTGATTCTTTAAAATTTCATTAACTACAAAAAAAAACATGTCTATATAGGTGACACTTCAAAAGGATGGATACGAATTCAAGAGGTAACTCACATTTTATTTGAAGTTAGTTTTGTGGATTAGACTATTAAAATAGTGAAGCTATTGCTATATCAAAAATTATATTTTATCGAATAAAATCTACAGCAATTGTAAACATGAATTTATCTGTTCATTTAAAAATCAATCATATTAACTTCAAAGGTTAAGTTAGCTTCTTTTTTTACCAATTAAAAATTGAAATAGTTTCTAAGTTTCTGAAACAAAGCATTCTTTCCTCGTTTTCTCAATACTCAATAAGCTCTTAATACTCATTTTTCATAGTTTTTAATTTAAACCTAATTTTTTTGCCGTTTGTTGTAAGTTCAATGCTGACTTTTATGATTCAAAACATTCTATTCTCGTATATATTTTTTTTCAGTTTACTTGTTAGCCGTGCTTTTGGGACATTTCCAGCGTATGTCTGGATTGATCTAATAAAGACTATAAAAAAAAGTTATATTCAAGTGCCAACACTAAACTTTTGTTTCATCAATATTTTTATTGACATCGTTAAAATTTGAAAATATTATTTTTAATTTCAATGATAAATTATTAACTAGATTCTTTAAGATTTCAATTGATTACATAATCAATTAAATGTTACTTAACTTTTACTCGTCTTCACAGATTTAATCATTTTTGTAAATCTCCACCAGTAGTTTAATGAAATATAAAAATAAAACAATTAGATTAGTGTTAATATAACCATTTTCAATCAAAGTATTTGTCAAAAGTTACTCGTTTTCTATTGCAATATGTTTTGATTCACATATAAATTACTTCATCAAGGACTTGAAATTAAAATAAATATTTCTACTAGCAACTATTACATTGAAAATGACGAACATCTCATCAATTCTGTCACTTTTATTTGTCTGCTGCATACCGCTCAATCTATTGCACTGCCATCCTCACCACGAAAAGGAGCATTCCAAGAAAGCACCCAAGCTCATAGTGGTTTCGTTCGATGGCTTTCGTTGGGATTATTTGAAAATTGTTAAAGAAAGGGGTATAGAAACTCCGAACTTTGATCGCATGATGAAAGAAGGCGCTTCTATAAAGGGAGGACTAAAAAACGTTTTCATCACTAAGACCTTTCCTAACCATTACAGCATTGTGACGGGACGCTACGAGGAAAAGCATGGCATGGTTGCCAACAATTTTTTCGATCCTCTCTTCAATGAGACTTTTGATCTGTCAGCTGCTGATGCTGTCAAAGCCAAGTGGTGGGATGGCAAGTCAGGAACTCCTGTAGAGCCCATTTGGAAACTCAATGAGCGCTGTGGCTGTGATGACCATTGTAAATGTACCAGGAAAAGTGGATCTATTTTTTGGCCTGGCTCCCAAGTAGAGACCATGAGTCCTACATACTTCTTCAAGTACAATGCTTCGATGCCTTTTGAAGAGCGTGTGAAAGTTCTGGTAGGATGGTTTTTACGTGAGGAGCATCCCATCAACTTTGGACTTCTTTATTTCAATGAGCCAGATGCTTCAGGTCATGCCTTCGGACCATTGTCTGCTGAGGTAGCTTCAAAAATTGGTGAGCTTGATAAAGTTCTGGGCTTTCTGCTGCAGCAGCTGGAGCACAACCATTTGATCAACTCCACCAATCTCATTGTCACCAGTGACCATGGCATGCTCGCAACTCCCAAGATAATCTACTTGTCAGACCATGTGGACACCAGCCTTTTCAAGCACTACTCCAGCAATCCAGTCTTCCACATCTTTCCACTTCCTGGTATTGTCAACTCTTCACACCATTCACCATCCATGACAATGAAAATGTTTCTAAACCATTTACAATATACGTTATTATAAATAATAATTTAAAAAAATCAATAAAAATAAACTAATATTTTTCAATAACACCTCTTCAACGACCTTACATAACATTCAAACCACCATGGCAGGGCAAGAGAGCAAGGTGTACGAGGCTCTGAAGACTGTTGACAATGTGGATGTGTATCTCAAGAAGGACATTCCTGTGGAGTTTCACTACCGAGACAACCGTCGAATACCACCCATCCTCCTCGCAGCCCACTCTGGCCATGAGTTGTGTTTCCTCAAGGAACACTGTTACCACCAGAAGGGTAAGTCCATCAGCTCACCACAAATGCTGCACTGTACACTCACACTCACCTACACATTCACTAATGTACACCACAAAAATGATCTTAGGCACATCCACATACAATATACACAACATACACGCTACGTTTGAACACACCACACTTAAACATTTTACCACCATGCCAACACACACACACACACACACACACACACACACACACACACACACACACACACACACACACACACACACACACACACACACACACACACACACACACACACACACAAACACACACACACACACACACACACACACACACACACACACACACACACACAAACACACACACACACACACACAAACACACACACACACACACACACACACACAACCAGGCAACCACGGCTTCAACAACAGCTTCCCCAGCATGCACCCCATCTTCGTGGCTCGTGGTCCCTCCTTCAGACAACACTTCAGACTGCAGAGTCTGGTGGAGAATGTGGACTTGTACCCACTCATGGCCACCATCCTCAACCTTCCCCCTCCACCCTCCGACGGCCTCCTCCATAGAGTGCAACCTCTCCTCCACTCTCCCTCCCCCCTCTCCTCCGAACACGTCTTTTGTGCGTCCTCCAATGCATTTTGATTTTTCAGTAATTATAATTTGCGATAATTTAGTTTTTATTGCGCTCAATTATTTTTGACTTTTTAGTATTTTGATATTTTATCAAATAGCGCCTCAGTTTCTTGCTTTGGCGCTTTAAAAAATTGACTTTTTATTAATACTATTTTTATCAATTTTATTATTTTTTACATATTTTTTTTATCATTCAATTTATCATATTTTAATGTACTTTACCCCATACTCATACCAAGTTGACCTTTCCTCCCTCTGCGTTCAGTCGTGGCGGTGACCTTGTTGATAGTGACGGTGGCGCTGGTGTTCTCCTTGTGTGCATGCCAGCACCACATCCGCTTTTTCGCACAGCCCAGCAAAAAAGCCATCATTTCCATGGAAACGTCAACTGGCACCAATGGCGCCACGAGAGAGAGCCAAAAACGCCTGCTTGCCATTGATGAGACTGAAGATAAAGAGGAAGAGGAGGATCTGATATGAGGATGAGGAGGAGGGGGAGGAAGATTTGATATGAGGAGGAGGAGGAGGAGGAGAAGGAAGAAGATTTGATATGAGGATGAAAAGAGAGACGATTTGATATGAGAATGAGAAGCAGGAGGAAGAAGATCTGATGTGTGGATGAGGAGAATGGAGTGAACTGAAGAGGCGGAAGAAGAAGCTGATAATAATAGTGATGCGTTGGTGATGGTGATGACTTACTAGTTGATAGATTTGTCAATTTTTGGTATCCCGTTACTCAAAAAGTGCTATTACTCAACATCCATATTAAATCATATTCTTTTGCATTGCATTCAACTAAACGTTGCGAATTGTATTTTATGAAGCTTCGATTGATTGACCCTTGTATATATAAGTCTTTCATTATTAAATTGTATGTATATATATATATATATATATATATATATACTTACGTATGTATAATAATGAGATACCGACGAAGTGTCTTCGATGCAACTTTTAATATCTTTTTATCTCAATAGTCCATCTTTGAAAATACAATGGACACATCACAATATAAGTTTACATTGTAAATCTCAGCACAAAAGATGTAAAAATATAAACCACACCCAACGCAAATAACAAATCCAATACATTCACCTGTTATCTTCTCCAAATCTTCAGCTACATTACGACGATGCCATAAATTTATAACAAAAAAGAGTATATTTCCTCGTTACAAATTCTTGCCCGAAATACAACGAAGGAAGTACCTTATTCTTTATCTTTTCCATTTTTTGTTTTCATAAACCACAAAAGCACCAGTCTGCCGACGCACATAGTTTCCATGACAACAACTCTTTGGTCAATCAAACGTAACCTAGCCTACCCACCGCTTATGCGTTGGTATTTTTAAATTGATTTTTACTAGTAAATAGTAAGTGTTTTTTTAGTGATTATTGGATTATTAGTGATTAAATATTTAATTATTTCATTAATTATTCACAAAATATTATGTTTGTGATTATTAATTTATTTTCTTTGTGATTATTAATTTATTATTTTTTGTGATTATAAAATAATTTTATTTTCAATTATTAATAATTTTTCAGTAGTTAAAAATCATTTTTATGAGTAATTTATATCATTTTTCAGTCACAACATTGTCGTTTTCAATGTATACTTTGATTCAATGTTATATTTTAAGTTTTTTTGTGTATGATTTGATGGCTTGTTTTTGAACCTTCAATTCGAAGCTCCACAAACCACTAAGATTTTTAGTTTTTGGGTTGGTACCATTTATGGCCTCCTGTACACCTTCCATACTCTTCTATTCCATCGCATATTGTTCAAGTGGGTGTCTTTCAGACAGAATATAAACATAAAATACCTTTAAATACTCTCAAATACTTCGAAAATACCAATAAATATCATTGAAATATCTTCGAATATTTTTAAATACTTTTGAAATAACTTCAAATATCTTCAAACGCCATTCAATGTGTCAATTCCTTTTGAATGGTTACATTCCATCAATATTGCGTTGAGCTTGCTGAATTAGCATTAAATTTGAGTGCATTTGATCTTACATAAAGCGCTATACAACTGCATTGATTGAAATATATCAACGAATGCCGTGAAGAATCTAATCCGCCTTCTTGAGACTCAATACCTGAAGTCCAGGTATGACTTTTCGTGAGTCATGTGGGTGTTGGAGCTGTTACTGTTTTTACCACCACTGAAGTTTTACTTAAATTGTTTTTCAAGACACTATTTGATTCAAACACCGATGCCCCAGGGATTCTTAAATTCACGTTCAGGTGTCAAGCAGGTCATTTATCGCTTTCATAGTCGCCAAAGTAAAACGCTTCGGCGTTATACGTAATAAAAACAACAACAACAAAACAAAACTAAGTAACACCAATGTTCATTTAAATAACTCAAGCAAAACACTGACAAATATAACAAAAAGCCTCATAAGACGAACCACATGAAGTAAAACTCCCAACGCCGTTAATATCTTTACGACATAAAAAGTACAACAGCAACTAAAAGAGGGTTGTTGCTTCTGTGGTCATTATGTTTTCCAGCTGCCACCGGAGACTAGTGGCTTATGAAAGGTCCGAAAAGGGTTGGTAAATTTAAATTTTTTCATAGGTGATTTAATAGCTTATTAATGATTTTAATAGCCTTATTAGTGATTTTAATAGTCTTATTAGTGATTTTAATAGTCTTATTAGTGATTTTAATAGTCTTATTAATGACTCATAACATTATAAGTGATTATAGCTTCGTTCATAACTCATCTTAATAGTTGCTTTTATAGCAATCAAATAATTCGTTTACCTTTAGAACTTACCTTATAAGTGTCATTTCAGTTTTTATATTTTCAAACACACACAGCCATCCACCAACCCCCATCACCACCACCACCACCACCACCATCTCCCGGCGTAGACAACGTCACATCAGGCACCACGTCAAGGATCGATCCGATCAGCAAGATAGGCTTGGCCGAGAGGTTGTTTGAGCTGGTGGAAGAGCCACAGTCTCGCTTCATTGACTTCCACGACCGCCTAAAGCTCTTCCTACAGGAAAACTCCATGAACTCGCTGAAGAACCGCAAGGGACAAACGCTGTTTGAGGCGATCATCATCAACAAACGAAACGACCTTTTGGTGTCTCCCTTCTTTGCAGGAGTGTGGAATGAAGTGGTCAACATGGCGTTTGTGAAAAAGGAGGCCAAGAAGCATGAGGACTTGTTGAAGGATGTGAAAGAGTTCGATGTGTGGGAGAACTCGATGAATGAAGCGCACAAGCTGACCAGGATGGGTAAGATGGAGGAGGTAAAGGAGTTGATGACCATGAGTCCTGGCCTTCTCAACGAGAGGGACATGTATGGCTATGGACTGACGTACTGGGCTTTCGTTAGTGGGTGTTCGAGCATGGTGGACTTTGTTATCCTGCTCGACACCCAGGAGCCCACCATCAACTTGGAGTCCATCTTCATGGTGGTCAGAAGACTCAAGCACAACCACCTGCTGGCCAAGCTAAGACAACTTTCCAGCAAGGCATGCAACCACAAATACGAATACCCGCACCATCCAACGACGCCTCAAGAGCAAGGAGACGGCTATCAGGCTCTTTATGGACTCATCAACCCATCATCTCTTTTCAAGCACTCTTCTCTGCAGCAGGTCAAGGAGGTCGTATCATCGGGCCGCATGGACCTATCATTCAAAGACTCTTCAGGCAAAGGTGTTCTTCTGAAGGCAGTCGACACCAACCGTCTGGATTTGGTCGAGTACCTCTTTAGTACAGACCTGTCATGGAACGATAGAGACTTTCGCCATCGCAATGTCTTCCATCTCGCCGTTCAAAACTTAAACGCAAAAATGGTATCGTTGTTGTACAATAAGATCCTCAAGAAGGCTGGTTTGATGGAGACTTTGACGCTGCTGAACCAGAAAGACAAGTACGTGGGCTCTGAGTTGTGCATGCTGCTGAAGGGCAGAGAGGGCGAACAACAGGCATGGTTCTTTGTCGAGGTGTTGCGAGGTCTGCTGCACAAGTTCATGATTAAGTCGAAGGAGGGAGGAGTCTTCGACGTGAGCAAGTACGGCAAAGTAGTGATGAGTGGCGTGGGAGAGAACCCGTCTCAAGAAGACAAAGACAAGGTAAGCGACATATACGACCAGAGAAAGGCCGTTTTGACGGGTTTCAAAAAAGATCAAACTCCGTTGCACATCGCTGCCTATAATGGCTCTGCAGAGGTGGTGGAGGTGCTGCTGAAGCTGAAGGTCATGGTGGACTGCAGAGACTGCTTCGGCATGACACCCCTCCATCACGCCGCTGGAAGGGGGCACAAGACCATCTGTGACATGCTCCTCGACTCAGATGCTGATCCCGAACTCCTCGACAGCTCGTCCAAAAACGCCGTCCAAGTGGCCAACGACAATGGCCACCAAAGCGTCGCAAAGTTCATCTCGGCTGCCAGATACATGAAAATTAATAAGGTTGCTGGATCGGGAATTTATCAGATGTATTCTTCCCTTCTCATTACGAAAACTAATAACTGATGCAACGTTTGAGCGTATAAACGGGCAGCCGCATGTATTTGCACAATGCTATTATTTATATTATTGTTTGAATGTTTTTTATGTTTCTATTGTTTCATGCACTGCCATGCGCAGGAAGTGAATTGGATGCTGACGGACAGAGCTGTCAGGTACTTCTCAGCAGACGTGTTGGAGCAAGACTGGGACGAACAAGAGCTCAAAACCTACCTCATCAACAAACGTTTGTTTTTTTCACGTTTTATCATTAATATTACCTTCTTTTTTATAATTATTTATTATTTTTTTGCATAAATATCTAGAATAACTTTAAAAAGGTATACCTCGCAAATAACGTCACGCTCCAAAACCTGTGCCATATTTATTGCAGTGACAAAGGTAGTAAACGATATAAAACTCATCCTATCGACACTCGACAACGTATCTACGCAAAATCAGACCCCAGGCGGCAGCAACTTTCGACAATAAATATCACAAAAACGCGTTTACTATCTTCTGCATTACACAGGCTTTCTAAGCTACAAATCGGAGGGAATCACTTTACCACATGACATACTGGCCTGTCAACACGGCCTGTTTCTCTGTTGCAGTCAAAGTTGAAATAAACGGCAAAACCGCAGAGTACTTTAGGGAATTGACCTACATAAGTTACAACGAAAGGAACCTCATGATAAGCGTTTAGCATAAGGCATCTAGCCTTGAGCTCCAAAAGTTTGAGCTTCGAGTACGAAATGTAACAAGGGCTAAGTGGTCGCAGTGAAGTGCACTGCAGACTCACACGGCGAAGCATCCGCTTGCTCATGAGCTTGCAAGATTTGCACAAAAACTCAAGGAATGGATTTTATGTAATAGAAAACTGAAAGAAATTGAAGTGGATATTAAAAAAAAACAATAATTCCAAAAATTTTGAAACAAAATTTTAATGGAATTTGTTCAACACTCATTGTTATTCTCAAGTGCTATTCGAATTGGACCAGTGAAAGCTTACCAAGGTAGGGATACGATAAGAATAGTCCACAGTGTGGCATGAGTGGGTAGTTAGAGCGCTTTATGGGCGCTGTGGGAGCATTTATGTTTTTTTGAAACGTCCAAGTTGTTAGATTCGATTGTTTTAAGGCAGCTTGCAGCGCAGGCAGTCATCCATCTGGGGTACGTATGCCTCCACTTGGACTGTGGCTTCCTCGATGTTGAACTTATGCTGCAGCATGGCATGGGCCAGAGCAACCACCTGTGGATGTGGGTAGGTGCAAGGTAGGTGCAGGGTCAGTGGAAAGGTTTTG
>OX387250.1:7000129-7045129 GCA_947562095.1 Branchellion lobata
CTCATTTTGGCTATTTTTTCAAAAGAAGCAAGACGTTCAGTCGATTTTTTCGACTTTGAAATTATATACTTTTTTTTAAATTGATAACTTTTCTTCAACCCTCGCATCTCGCCTACCACACGCGAACCCTCAAATCATCTATTCAAATGCACGGTTCGAACCAGCCGAGACAAACTCTTTTGTTACCCGTGCTAGTCACAGAGCAAAAACAAGACAACACCACAACCACCACCAACAGCCACTGCCACCAACAACACCACTACCAACAACCACCACCAACAACCACCACCAACAGCCAACACCAACAGCCAACACCAACAGCCAACACCAACAGCCAACACCACAACCACCTACAGCCACCAACACCACCAACAGCCACCACTACCAACAGCCACCCCTACCAAAAACCAACACCAACAGCCAACACCACCAACACCACAACCACCAACAGCCAACACCAACAGCCACCACTACCAACAGCCACCGCCACCAACAGCCACCACAAACAGCCACCGCCACCAACAGCCCCCACAAACAGCCACCACTACCAACAGCCACCGCCACCAACAGCCACCACTAACAGCCAACACCACCAACAGCCACCCTTGCACTCACCCACAATCTCGATGATCATGAAAATGAGGCAAAGAGTGGAGGCAATTAGAAGTTTCTTGAAGCCTCTTCTGCTCCCAACTCCATCCTCCTTCTTCCAGCCGCTGTGACAGTGAGTCGTTTCTAAGGTGGTTGTGGTAGGTTTTAAGGGTGAGTATGCCTTTTTGAAGACATCGATAAGGCAGCCTCAAGCCCTTACAAACCAAGAAAGACAATAAATCAGTAAAGAGTCATTAGTCGTATCATCAAATGCAAACACCGATTGTTTTTTCTTGTAAAGACAATAAAATACAGCAAAAATACAAAATTTTAGTACAGTGGCGTCAATCCCGTAAAGTTTTGAGGCCGAAAATGCAACAAAAAATTGTTCTACCACATAAAAAATTCATTACTCAAGTGGTTGGTTAATTCACGAAGACAAATTGATCATGTAACGGAAAAATTATGAATCTATAGATTTATTAACCGCTTCATAACTTAATTGAATTTTTTTAAATTATTTAATAGCTTCATAAATAAATTTATAATCTCTAAAATTAATTAGTGGTTTCACAAGATAATTGACAAAACACACGCTTGTAATTACACAATGAGTAAATCAAAGATATGCAAAAACAATAAAGAAGTGGAATAAGGAAGGAAAAAAAAGACGCACAAAGAAGGTGATCGTAAAAAAGGCGCCAACAGACTCTTAAAACCCACCAGGACTCTGGCTTGAAACATTTGGCACCATTCTTATGCTCGTATCCATGTTGTAACTTTAGTCTCTTGTCTCTACACCGATGTCCCTTGGTGCAGCATGCAAGTGACTATTAGTGAATGATTAAACACCTTTTTTTTTACTCTACCAGCGGAATAATTATCAATCAACCGTTATGAACTAAGAGGCTTTGAAAAAAAACAAACATATTTTTCCAGTGATTTATTTATTGTTTTATTAATGACACAGACGAGTGGCCGCGGGAGCTTTTGATACTGCGTGTTAATAACTGCCTTTAAGAAAGGCTGGTGATGTATTGTGGTAATCGGTATTAGGCTTTGAAACACAATATCAAGCAAACTAAGTACATTACAACTTCAGTGACAGATTCTTGAATATATTTTTAAATTGTCACGCTAATTGGTGTTGTTGCGAAGAATAATTAAATAAAATTAACAAAATTAACAAAGCGAAATTTGAAACCTATCTTACCAATTATTCCTAACGACTTCAATTACTATAAGTAATAAACCTTATTAAGTGTTGAATAATTAAGGGCGCTATTGTTTCCATGGATTCTTACTTTTGAGGTATTGAATAATCCCGAAGTACTGCATGTAAAACGAGGAAGGTCGCTTCGGAAACTGAAGAAACTTTGGGACTTGAAGGTCGCACGCAGAAGCTTTCAGTAACGTTTGTTGCCAATATGTTTCGATGACTGGTGGCTTAGTCTTCTGAGGCGAACTTGAAATCCGCAATTAAAAAATCGATCCAGAATAACGAGAAGTTGTTTTCAAGGGGGGTTTAGGAATTTATAGCGAGTGATCTAATTGTACAAAGTGCAACTTACATCACCTAAATGATGCGACGACGACCACGTCGATGATAAGGGTGATGATGATTATAGTGGTGAGGATGATGAAGAGGAGGACGATGGCAATGATGACGATGATGATGATGGCGATGATGATGGTAGTAGTGATGATGATGGCGATGATGATGGTAGTAGTGATGATGATGTTAATGATGATGAGAGTCATGTTGAGGATAGCGGAGATGATGAGGACGGTCATGGCAGCAGTGATGGTGATGAAGATGATAATGTTTGTAGTGAGTTAATTATAGCAATGGCTTCACTATGAGAACATCTGCTAATGAAGGCTCATGTCACTTGTAAGACGTATGCCCACAGTACACCCATACTCACATACGCATACACAAACATATAATTATTCAATTACTGGAATCATAGAAGGCACGTAGACCGCCATAGGGGTTAGAAAGACTCTTGTTTGATCAGTTGGAATAGTTTGGAACTGGTTGTCAACAGGGCCACCGCTGAAGTGGTGCTACACTCAAGTTGTTAAGGAGCGGCAGCTGAAGCATACAACATCAGATATCAATGACAAAACCGATGAGGTTTATTGAGAAATGGGAACAAAAGGTTAAAGGAAAGAAATAAATAAGTAGTACGCGCATCAACACTGGGAGACTTTTGGAAGTTGTTGAGTCAGAAAGACAAACAAACGTGGACAATAAAGCATAAAAAATAAAAAATAAAGGTTTATGTAGGATGAGAAATGAAATATCAATGTAAAGTATATCACGCCAATGGCTCAAAAACCATGAAAGCTTGTAATAAAAACGGCTGAGTCGAGTTTTTAGAGTTTTGAAAATGCAAAAGAATTCTTCAAATGAACAGATGAAAGAAGTACGGTGAGGTGTTGAAAATGGGTCTGAATTATGTATGCTGTAAAATTATAAATATAGTCGAAGTGGGAATTCTGGAAAAATTAAAATAGAAAAATTAGAAAAAGTGTGGAAGCGAAAGAGGATGAAGAAAGAGAGAAAGATAAGGTGCATGGTAAAACTTGTGAAAAGACTTCATCAATGGATCGATTTTGTAAAAAAAAAATATTAAAAAATTAGTCAACGCAAGTAAATGAAAAAAGAAAATAACATAAAAACGATGAAAGAAAGAAAGAAAAAAAAATAAAAAAGAGAAAAAAAAACATAAAAAATAGAAGAAATATTGAAAAATGGAGAAAGAAGAAAGGAAAGGAAGAAGGAAAAAGAAGAAAAGAAGGAGGAAGAAGAAGAAGAGGGGGAGAAGAAAGAAGAAGAAAGAAGAAGAGAAAAATAAATAAAAGAAAAAAAGAAAAAAGAAGAAGAAGAAAAAGAAGAAAAAGAAGAAGAAGAAGAAGAAGAAGAAGAAGAAGAAGAAGAAGAAGAAGAAGAAGAAGAAGAAAAAGAAGAAGAAGAAGAAGAAGAAGAAGAAGAAGAAGAAGAAGAAGAAGAAGAAGAAGAAGAAGAAGAAGAAGAAGAAGAAGAAGAAGAAGAAGAAGAAGAAGAAGAAGAAGAAGAAGAAGAAGAAGAAGAAGAAGAAGAAGAAGAAGAAGAAGAAGAAGAAGAAGAAGAAGAAGAGGAAGAGTAAAAAAAAGAAAAAGAAGGAGAGATAAAAAAGAAGATTAAGCAAAGGGGCAGATAAAGGTAGTGAGGCATTGTGAGCTCAAAGCCAGCAAATCAAGAACCTTCCTTCTGGAAGTCCATAAGCACCTTGTTTTCCTGCAACGTGACCCTTGGTCGTGCCTCTTTACGACCCCTTCATAGACCTCTTTATTGTACGTTACGGACCCATTACCGCAAACATTAAGCTCATTTTTGACAAAGGGAGATGATATCTTGAATATGAGAAAAATAAGAGAAGGATGAGAAAGAAAAAAATGAGAAAGAAAAGGATGAGAAAGAAAGAGAAGCAACAAAGAAGGAGAAGGAGAAAAAATGGAAAAAGAGGAAGAAGGGGAAAAGGAGGGAGAGGAAAATGAGAAATAGGAAGATGAAGAAGAGAAAAAGAAAGATGGGAAGGAGGAGGATGAAGAAAAAAAGGAGATGATGAAGAGGGAAAGGAGGAAGAGAGAAAGGAGGAAGAGAGAAAGGAGGAAGAGAGAAAGGAGGAAGAGAGAAAGGAGGAAGAGAGAAAGGAGGAAGAGAGAAAGGAGGAAGAGAGAAAGGAGATGAAAAAGAGGAAAGAGAGGCGTGTGATGATTTAGAGAGGCGCAAGTAGAAGCTTGGATATTTGAAAAGCAGTCAGCCGTTTGTTTTGGACTGCAAAAACGACAATACTGTCCGATGAACATAGAAAAAAACTAAAAGGATCCACAAGGAAGTATGAGCTAATCCTTCAAAATGATTTGATATAGAAAAAATCTCAACATCTTCACTTTATACCACCAACTGAATCAACAGAAAAATCATAAACAACAACAACAACAATAATAATAACAACAAAAAAACAAAACAACAACAACAACAAAAACAACAACAACAACAACAACAAAAAACAACAACAACAACAAGTCTCGAAACGTACAACTCAAAATACTATGGCCTTGTATGAGCGGTGGCATGACTTCGAAAACAGACGTTGGTGTATGAATCAAGAGATTGTATAAGCAGGTCAAGAGGCACTATTTACAGTGCAATGTTCAACTGAAGTTATCTTCGAGAACAATCGAACAAAGTCACAAATTTATCATATGTTTAGCTAATTTATCAAATTTGTCAAAACGTTATCAGTTTTTGCATCTTCCCCAAAAAATGTCATTTTTCCATTCATCATAATCATTTCAGTCATCTTCTGGATGATCAATATTTTAAATTCGTTTTTAAAATCTTCCCAATATATCTTCACCATTATCATTCTTTTCCTCCTTCTCATCATCATCGTTGTCGTCATCGTCATCACTGTGGTCATATTTATCACTCACCATCATCCTCAGAATCCGTTGATTTGAACCACTTCAGCCTTCACTCGGTACACTCAAGATTATAATCCTGTAGAATTAATTCGCAAGGATTTCAATGCAGCTTGTTTTTATTGTCAAATGATACATAAAAAAGTGAATGTTTCAAAATATATTCATTATTAAGAGAAAAATAAACACACTGTGTTTTAATAACAAAAAAAAATACAATTAATGTATAAAATAGTCCATAACACCAACACGACCGAGGGGTCGTTAAGGAAATGTTTGCGATAATAACACCAGAGCATACTGATGAAGCAGACGAGAAAATTATTTAAAAGCTTCTGATTGTACAACGACGAGCAATAAGAGACAAATTATAAACATTAGCGAGTATTGGAGTTATGCGATCAAATAAGCTAACAAGGCATTCGCAGTATCATCGTTACGTTCTGAAAACAGTAAAATGAAAAAATAAATTAATAAATTGGAAAAAATACTTTATAAAATAGATAATGTGAATACTTTCAGTTATAATTTCAGCATTTTCCCTATAATGAAAGGCAGATATTAATATAGTGGCGTTAACCTGCTGTGTTTATTTTCTTTTTTTTCATATTTGAAATATTTTTTCTCAATTCCGATTGCCGTATCTCCCTCACTGCAACCTCGGAACAATTCTCGACTTCTTCATTGGTGGAAACTTCAGGAAGGTTTCAAAAAATCAAGAATGATCTTTTCAAGTCGACGTGACCAAATAAAGAAAGCGACATGAAGAAGAAACGGCTGTGAAGAAATTTCCAAAACGAAATTTTCTTTCAACGTCTACTTTTAGACGCTTCTATTAAGCGAAAATCAAATACCCACCCAAGCAATCTTTTGCAATCCCTTTTTGAAGTGTTGCTTCAAGAACCTTCTATAACGTTCTAAATTTAACTAGCAAAGCAGAATGGGGTGGAGCAAAGGAAGCAATACGCATTCCCATTACTGGTCTTCAAGCTTTTTGAGCTGTTTCAAGGGTTTCTAATTTAAACCTTTCGTGTGTGATTGTCTGTCAATGATTGATCGATCCATCATTTTCGTCTTCTTAGCCATCCTTTCGAAGCTATCAAAAACTTATCTGCGCATACCACAACCAATCATATTTAATACCCGCAACCACGTCAAAAACCATCTCTGCCAATACTATCACTCCCATCATCACCCCCATCATCACCACCATCATCACCCCCATCATCACCCCCATCATCACCACCATCATCACCCCCATCATCACCACCATCATCACCCCCATCATCACCACCATCATCACCCCCATCATCACTACCATTATCACCACTATCATCACCACCATCATCACCCCCATCATCACCACCATCATCACCCCCATCATCACCCCCATCATCACCACCATCATCACCCCCATCATCACTACCATCACCACCATCATCACCCTCATCATCACCCCCATCATCACCACCATCATCGCCACCATCATCACCACCATCATCACCCTCATCATCACCCCCATCATCACCACCATCATCGCCACCATCATCACCACCATCATCACCACCATCATCACCCCCATCATCACCACCAGCATCACCCTCATCATCACCACCATCATCACCACCATCATCACCACCATCATCACCACCATCATCACCCCCATCATCACCACCAGCATCACCCTCATCATCACCACCATCATCACTACCATCATCACTACCATCATCACCACCATCCCTACCATTCTCACCCTCACCACCACTATCACTATCAACTCCATCACCACCATCATCACTACCACTACAACAACCATCTTTTCATTACCATCCCCACCATCATTACTACTCCCACCATCACCATCGTCAACATCATCATTCTCATCAACACCACAGACACACATAACATCATAAGAAACCTTAAGTCGGGGAACCTTTCGACCACCACCACACCATTCTGTTACATTTAACCTACCACCACCATACTCTCTCATTACGCTTCTCCATCTCCCACGCATACATCCGCACTTCTGCCTTCATAGTCTTCCCTATCACACCGGACACACACGACCGCCTTAAAACATTGTATTCCGACATCCCACGTGTAAGTCATATTAATCTCACACACGCCAACTAATGAATCTAATAGATATATACTTGCCTAGCAATTAACGCAGTCGCAATCTTCTTTGATTCAGTTATCGAAATTTGAAAAAAGTCAATACAGAAAAAATCATGTTAAATGAAATCGAAACTTGAAGAAGATAAGATAATGTCCAACTCAAAAAGGCAGATAAATCAGCACGGAGACAAAAAGCACGAAAGAAAAGTAGAAGAGAGGAGCGGGAGAAGAGAGGAGCCTATATAAGAGAAACCCGAACCTCTCAAAGACATTCTCTGGCTCTTGTGATCATGCCTCCTTTGGTGGCTGCTGTGCATCGTTCATGACATAAAACACCACACCACTTTGTGACTTAGTTTTATAATATAAAATATAGAATTTTGAAAAATTCTCGCGTTTTTGTGAAGTGACCAGCAGTGCTTTAATGGTTTGTAACGCCATTAATTCGAGCATCATCGTCTGAGGAGAAGGCATCAACGATACCGCACCAGGAACGTATAAGCATAAAACATAAATATATAATATTTCTGGATGTTATACCCTCCCAGCACTCAAAAGACCGACAACAGCCAACTACCACAAGCCTTCCAAGGATTTCCTTACAACCGCTTCAAGCACCAACTGTAAAACTTCTGTCAAGCAGTGAGGACCTGTCGCAGACCCTAGGGTATGTGTTATCCCTCCTCACATATAACCATTTTAAGGTCATTTGTCTGTCAATGGGTGTAATGACTTATTGCCAAAGATCGTTAAGCATTAATTGTGGACTCTTGTATTTCGTTCCATTAGTATTCTTCTCCATGCCACATGCTCATTGCTGTAGACATAAATCGCTACTTGAGGCTTCGTGCTTGTCTCAAGTTACGACTGAAGCAACAGTTACTTGTGTGTAATGACGGGCAAACATCACAAAAAGAAGTGGAAAAAATGAAGATGAAGAAGAAGTTAGAAAGGAAAAAAAGCAGAAGATGCAAAGAAAGAAGAAAAAGAAGAAGAAGAAGAAGAAGAAGAAGAAGAAGAAGAAGAAGAAGAAGAAGAAGAAGAAGAAAAAGAAGAAGAAGAAGAAGAAGAAGAAGAAGAATAAGAAGAGTAAGAAGAAGAAGAAGAAGAAGAAGAAGAAGAAGAAGAAGAAGAAGAAGAAGAAGAAGAAGAAGAAGAAGAAGAAGAAGAAGAAGAAGAAGAAGAAGAAGAAGAAGAAGAAGAAGAAGAAGAAGAAGAAGAAGAAGAAGAAGAAGAAGAAGAAGAAGAAGAAGAAGAAGAAGAAGAAGAAGAAGAAGAAGAAGAAGAAGAAGAAGAAGAAGAAGAAGAAGAAGAAGAAGAAGAAGAAGAAGAAGAAGAAGAAGAAGAAGAAGAAGAAGAAGAAGAAGAAGAAGAAGAAGAAGAAGAAGAAGAAGAAGAAGAAGAAGAAGAAGAAGAAGAAGAAGAAGAAGAAGAAGAAGAAGAAGAAGAAGAAGAAGAAGAAGAAGAAGAAGAAGAAGAAGAAGAAGAAGAAGAAGAAGAAGAAGAAGAAGAAGAAGAAGAAGAAGAAGAAGAAGAAGAAGAAGAAGAAGAAGAAGAAGAAGAAGAAGAAGAAGAAGAAGAAGAAGAAGAAGAAGAAGAAGAAGAAGAAGAAGAAGAAGAAGAAAAAGAAGAAGAAGAAGAAGAAGAAGAAGAAGAAGAAGAAGAAGAAGAAGAAGAAGAAGAAGAAGAAGAAGAAGAAGAAGAAGAAGAAGAAGCAGAGAAAAAGGAAAGTAGAAAAACTGGATTGCAAAATGCAGGGTGAGGCAGCAAAATTACAAGCCGTTGCAGCTTCAAGTTGGAAGTACAATAGTGCCAAGCCATCCAAGCAATCATCCGAGCCATCAATCTTGCCAGCCAGCACTTTGGAGTATTGAGTGAGCCATTTGCATCAAAAGCTCCGGAACGAATTTGAGAGGTTCACAATCATAGTGGCTATGGAATGAAAGCTTTGTAGCAATTTTAACGCAATAGAAGTTCTGAGGCGATCTGAAGGTGGCATATTGCATTAGTATAGCTTATGGGTGTTGTGCAAAGAGGAGGATTTTTAACAAGCAATAAATAATACTTACAGACCTACAAAATGCTATTGAAAAGCTTTTGAGTTGCTTCATAAAGTGAACGAAAGTAGCTTTATTCCGCAAAAGAAAATATTTGCACAAATCTTGTTTGAAATAAGCTGTAACCAAAGAAAGGCTTTCAGGATTTCTGAATCTCTAAAATCAAAAGGTGCCAACAAAGCATCAGAACATCTGAAGAGATAGCGATCCATGCCTCTGCAGTTGTAAAGCACAGCGGCAACTTGTGGCCCATCGCTCTCACAACGATTCAAGCAGAGGGACACAAGGTTGAGAATGGGTATCATGCACATACGCTTGTAGTGGTGTTGTGGACGTTGATGGAGGACTTGGAGAGCGGAAGAGGTCTCGTGTGAGGCAAGATTGACTGAAAAGTATTTCAAAAATATTTATTTCAATTTGGAAGTCTTTGATGTTTGAGATGATTAATCAAAACTGCCTTGCAAAACCGGCTCTCTCGAGTGAGGGATCATTGCGAACACTTTTTTTGCGTACCTTGATTAACCTCCTTGCATCAACCTTACCAACAACTGCGTCACCTCATCCAAGAAATCGTCTCTGGTGTTTGGGTCGTCACTTTTCATAAACATCACCAAAATGCCTTGTCAAATCCCTTGTTTTTGAGTTCTGTAAAATAAAATAAAATATCTATTGAATAACATTGAGCTTTTAAAAATAAAAAAAAACCTTTATAACAAATTGTGCTTTTAAACAAAATTTTAAACTTTGAAAAATTTTATGTATTTCTGTTTTTATTGAATTTGGCTCAAGATTTGAATATAAAACATTATTCGCCCATAAAATTCTCTTTTGAAGCATCTTCCTCATGCGTTGCATGCCCAAGAGCTTCAAATATGCAACAGATATTCCTGGTAGCGAGCCTCAGAGACCACACAATTATCTTTCACTTTCCACTCGATCAAAAATATCAAAAATTTCTTAATTTACTTTTAATCAACAAAAAAAAAGTTTTTTTTTCCGCGCTGCAATTGAAGCCATGTGGCAACAACAGCAGCCTTGAATTATGGGCGCTTGCAACCTTCCTTCCATGCACCGCAAGGCCTGAACAAGAAATACAATTTCGCTAGATTTTTCCATTTTTCGGCTCTTCTTTTGCTTTGATTAAACAATTCTGCTTAATGTATTGTTTAATCTAATCAAAGATAACCTACTCAGAGAGTGAAAACTTGTTTAATCGAATCAGAACTAATCTATTCAAGCCTCATACACAGAAGCGCATAGGCTGTTCAAAAGCCTAACAAAGGATTCACATATGTGTTCCTGTAGAAAGAACAAACAGTCTGGCAAACTTTATAAAGCACCACTACAAAGCAACACAAACACCCTTATTAAGTAGTTCCATTAGCCCATGAAGGCTCTGAGACCAGAAAATCAATTTTATGAATTTGAATAGCGCCATTAATGGAATGGAAGTCGTAAGCATCCGAATGGGTGCGATTAAGCATAGAGAGCCCTTTTTTGAAGTATATTTCATTCGATTAGCATCTGTGGACGCAGGTGAGTGTCATGCAAGTCATTCCAGCAGCAATTAACATGAGCTAAATTAGTCAGCTGTCACTCAGCTGTTACTCAAGTGATCTTCAACTTCATGATACTAAGACTGGATGATCACGCGGCCGTTGAAAACGTTTCTATGCAGAATTTGAACATTTTTCTTTGAAGAAAAAAAGCAACAATAGAGCCGTCCAAGTTTCAGAAATGATGTCTCAAGGCGTTCTTGAGCGTTAAAAAACTTTCTTTTAAAAATCAATTTTCCGTTGAAATTTTCTTAAAAATGAATTCTCTTGTGAAACAAATGTTTGTGGAATGAATGCCTGTGATATTTCAGAGGAACAAAGAGGAGCGGGCACAAGCCTAAGGGGGGAACTAATAAATACTGGGGCTTCATGATAAGTATCTGCTGCATCTGCATGAAAAAGACTCCTGTGGCGGGTGACTGCCGAGGCAATTAAAAAGAAATCCGTTTGTGGCGTAGCTGTTAATAGAAATTTTTATTTTCGAAATCTTAATTGCCTTTCGCACGCACTCAGGAAGCAGGCTCAACCGTCATACGCCATCGCATCAATAATTCAGACGGGAACCGTCGAGACAACACTACGTTTTTCACGAATTGTTTTACATGTTGTGTTTTTTTTTAATAAAAAATTTCTGCTCCTTCTCCACAAAAGCCCCTTCGTTACCACTCCATTGATCAGCCGAAGCTTATAACCTTTTTGATTTCATAATCAACAGTAATGACGTCTAACCTTGTACCTTCTCATCAACGACGCGCCAGCATAGAAATGTAATTTTATGCAACATTAAAACACGCAGACAAAAAAAATGCGACGTTGACAATAATTCTGAAAGCTTTTCCGAATCAGTCACACGGCACTGCGTACCTTTAGTAATACTAACCTGATCTTTCATCATTGTTAATCCTCACATTTTATTCCCTTCATTCGGGGCTGAAGTTTAATTTGATTCATTGGCTTTTGCCTTCTTTGGTTGGTCGTCGCTAAGACCTGCATTAGTTGAGTGCACGGCGAAGATTTTCAACTTGTTCAAAAGGATTTTCACTTGGCGTAAATAATTGTATACATTTTTCAAACAAATTTAATGTGACACTTACTTACTTACAGCTTTTTCATCCATTAATATCACGCATTGACGCCTCGCCGAGCGATATACACAATAGCACCAACTTCATCCATCTTATTCAGATGGTGTCAATGATCCAGGCCTTCGACCAGTGGTACGCGCCCATGCACGGCTACCTGGCGTGCACCGTGTGCTGCTTCGGCATCGTGGCGAACCTCTTGAACGTCATAGTACTCACCAGACCTTCCATGCACTCCCCTACCAACACCCTCCTCACCGCTCTGGCCGTCTTCGACGAAATGACCATGCTGGCCTATGTGCCCTTCGCTCTCATCTACTACATCCTCTACGGCATAGGTCTTCATGCTTGTTTCAACTCCATCCATCACTTTGCACGTGTGTCCCTCATCCATCTAAGTACCAATGGATTTATGTGCAAAAGTACCAGTCTTGTCGTCTCAACGTTTTCAATAAATCACCAACTCATTCAAGCGGCTGAGCTGTTTCACCCAGTCACCCATACACCTACATAAACATCAATTCATCCATACATCCATCAAACCACCCATACAATCTTCAATCTACTCTTTTATCCGTTCATCCCTTTATCCACCCACTTAGGTGTCTACTCATTTACCCACTTTTTCATTTATCCATCCATTCACCTACCTACCTATCAATCTACTTGCTTATCTATTCATCCAGCAATGTATCCACTAATTCACCAATCTATTCACCAATTAACCATTTATCCACCAGTACACCAATCCATCCATTCACCAATTCACCTCCATTTCCCCTCATCGATGAATTATGGCTTATCTACCGAATGCCTACCTAGAAAACAATCTTCCATCATCCATCAAGTCATACACCCAACCACCAGTTCATTCACCCACTTCTTCACCCACCCATCTTTTCACCCACCACCCATTCCCTCACCCTCTCAGGACCAAGTGCCGAAAGAGACTCCTACCAGTCGGCCTGTTACGTACTCTTCTACGCCAACTTTTCCATGGTGGTACACAACGTGTCCACCTGGATCACTGTCGTCCTGGCTGCTTTCAGGTGCTACTGGAGATAGAGGATGAGTGAAAGAATGGCGGGGTGGATGAAAGCTGGATGGCGAGGTGGAGAAATTGGGTAAAGGGAATAATGTGAAGATGGAAAATGAGCGAGAAAATGGATGGGTAAAAGAACGGAGGTTGTGATTGAAAGGATTGGAAGAAGAGATGTGAATTTAACATGGTTGTGAGGTTAACATAGTTGCGAGCATACGCAAGTGAAAAGCGTATGAGAAAATGGAATTGTTAAGGAGAGTTATTGTGAGGATCGGCGCGAGAGTACAATACAATATAACACCAATATAGTGGCATTAACCCCGAAAAGACTTGAGGCCATGAAGGAAGAGAAGAGTTATAAGAATGAATGAAGAAAGAAGACGAATTGGAGAAACGGTTAGAAAATAAATATGGTGATGAATTATCAAAAGAAGTACTGTGTTGAAGAGATGATTGGAGACATTAATATGGAAATAGGGAGGTTGGGAAGATGAGTGTGGGAGGGAAAGGCTTCGAGAGAATGAATTTGAAAATTGAAAAAATTGAAAAGGTGTATTTGGCAATGGAGTGGGGTGGGATGCTGATATTGCGATGAGATTGGGTGGAAAGAAAAAACCCAAGAGGAGGTCTGCAACGAAGAAGGGGTGAATTAACATAATAATGGAATTTGTCGAAAAATTAACGTGATAATGAAACTGAGTGAAGTGGTGGTCTTCGGATGGTGTGGTGTTTATGAACAGTGTGTTGTAATCAGCACTATACAAATGTTTAGATTGGATTAGATTTATGTGTGAGAAGTGGATGAGACGATGCGGTGGGTATGGCGGGTCTGTGAATTCGCTAGCACAGTGGAGGGTAGTGCGTATATGAGAGACTTGGTCAATCATCTGCTCAATAGGGTGATTTAAGGGCTTGTGGAATAGTCTGGTATAAGTTTGGCTGGTACAAATCGCACTGATATACATATATACGACTATGGATTTGGCTAGTATAGATTTGGTAAATATAGAGAGGGCTAATACCGCAGAGAACGCTTGGCTTTTTGGTCAATCTGCTGGACTAGAGGATGGTGGTTAAGCGAACTGCACTGACGTATGACAAATGTAACAAAGGCAGAGGCCTGATTGATGGCTAGGGCCACATTCGGTGGTCTGTTCTCTCCACCACTTCCTCACGCGACTCAGCCAACTTGCCACTAAGCGGGGTGCACACGAATGACTTATTTATTTATTTTTTTTATTTTTTATCATTAAATTTTCTTATTCATTTAGTAGCAAACAAATTTTTTTATTTGTTTAATATCAAAGATTATTTTTGTTTGTTTATGATTAAAAATTATTTTTATTTATAAAAATGATTAATTATCAATGTCTCTTTATCTTTATTCTTCACTACCACTCCATCCCTTAGTCATGTCACCCAAGAGTATTATTTTTTTATGTTTTTTTTTAATAATTAGTACTCATATTTACCATTTATTTAGCGCAAAAATATATCATTCACTTTTCGGACTTGTTCATAGCTCGAAGGGCTTTGTTTGGAATCATCACGAACACTCAAACCACTTAATAGGCTGTTGTGCAACTACTCAGCTCTCTGCCCCAACGCCTTCGTTATCAATGTAGTTGTTTTTAAGTTGTTGTTTTAGTGTTTTCAATAGATTTGTTTTTAAGTTGTTGTTTGTTGTTTTTAATTTGTTGTTTGTTGTTTTTAAGTTGTTGTTTGTTGTTTTTAATTTGTTGTTTGTTTTTTTTAATTTGTTGTTTGTTGTTTTTATTTGTTTTTTGTTGTTTTTAATTTGTTGTTTGTTGTTTTTAATTTGTTGTTTTTAATTTGTTGTTTTTAATTTGTTGTTTTTAATTTGTTATTTTTAATTTGTTGTTTTTAATTTGTTGTTTTTAATTTGTTGTTTGTTGTTTTTAATTTGTTGTTTGTTGTTTTTCGTTGTTTTTTGTTGTTGCTGTTGTTGTTGTTGGTATGGTTACAGATGGTTATTATTTTGGTTGTTATTTCTGCCACTATTTTTTTTGTCAACGTTGCTGTTGTTTTTCCTTTTTTGTTTTTATTTTTGTTGTTGAGGTTGTTACTGTTGCTGCTACTGTTGATGTTTTTGATGTTGCTGCTGTAACTGATGTTGTTGCTGTTGTTGATGTTGTCTCTGTTAATTATGTTGTTTGTTCTTTGTTGTTGTTGCTTGTTTTTGTTTTTGTGCTGGGAGCGGAAGTGCAGATAAGTGTTTTTCCATTGTATGAAACGTGACCTACTCTTCAACTTTTTAAAACAAATAATGGAGTGGATGGAGCAACTGAATGGATGGAAGAGTTTGATGGAATAGATGGAAAAAGAAACAAAAACGACGGGATGAATGATGGGATGGATGATGGGATGGATGGTGGGATGGATGGTGGGATGGATGGTGGGATGGATGATGGAGGGAATGATGGAGGGGATGATGGAGGGGATGATGGAGGGGATGATGGAGGGGATGATGGAAGGGATGATGGAAGGGATGATGGAGGGGATGATGGAGGGGATGATGGAGGGGATGATGGAGGGGATGATGGAGGGGATGATGGAGGGGATGATGGAGGGGATAATGGAGGGGATGATGGGATGGATGATAGGATGGATGATAGGATGGATGATAGAATGGATGATAGGATGGATGATGGGATGGATGATGGGATGGATGATGAGATGGATGATGGGATGGATGATGGGATGGATGATGGGATGGATGATGGGATGGATGATGGGATGGATGATGGGATGGATGATGGGATGGATGATGGGATGAATGATGGGATGGATGATGGGATGGATGATGGGATGGATGATGGGATGGATGATGGGATGAATGATAGGATGGATGATAGAATGGATGATTGGATGGATGATGGGATGGATGATTGGATGGATGATGGGATGAATGATGAGATGGATGATGGGATGGATGATGGGATGGATGATGGGATGGATGATGAGATGGATGATGGGATGGATGATGGGATGGATGATGGGATGGATGATGGGATGGATGATGGGATGGATGATAGGATGGATGATGGGATGAATGATAGGATGGATGATGGGATGGATGATGGGATGGATGATAGGATGGATGATTGGATGGATGATGGGATGGATGATGGGATGGATGATGGGATGGATGATGGGATGGATGATAGGATGGATGATGGGATGAATGATAGGATGGATGATGGGATGGATAATGGGATGGATGATAGGATGGATGATGGGATGGATAATGGAATGGATGGTGGAATGGTAAGATGGGCGAATAAATAAAATGGATCCATGGAGCTAGCCACTAAAGCAGAAGCGCAACCACATAAGGGCAATAAATATACGGAAAGAATTTGTTTTGGCGTAAAAAGTGGTGACTGATGAAAGGCGATCATAATTGATTGTACACTCAAAACAAACGAGCAATGATTTATGCTTACATTGATTCCAACTTCGACCTTCTTCTTTTACTTCACCATCCTTCCTTTTTTCCACCACCATCCCTTTTCCATTCTCGTGATGTATGACCCTATTTCGAGTTGATTTGGAAGCCTACAACAGCAGCAGTCACCATACAGCTTGTCACAATGAAGAACCCTTTGTCATTTCTTTATGTTAAAGTTTAGCGATATTTAAGTTTAAAAATCATTTTGTTGTCAAAAATGCTTGTAAGAGTTTGAATGCAATCGTGACGTTTAATAAAAAGTAGAAAAAGACAAGAAAAACTGCTCAAAGTCATAAGTTATATCGACATGTGAAACGACATTGGGCGGAGCCTACTTTCAGGGTAATTAGTCTCTTAGAAGCAGTGACCCGAATAAATTCTATTTTTGCGAATGCTGAAGCGGCTATTTCAAAGCCTGCTTCTGTCCGCTCATCTGTTGCGTAGAAAACAAACAAAAACTTAAAATTTAAAAATTAAAAAAATTCGAAGATTTTTCAATTTAAAAATTCAAACATTCAACAATTCACAAACTTTTTACCCAGAATGTTTATCTTACTTCATTCATCCACTCAGCTGCCCTTTCAAGCGAACTTTTCTCTTATCTTTTCACTACAATGTTTCTCTTTCGATGGAACAATCCATCATGCAGGAATGTCTGTAAATTGAGATTAAGGGAGAGGTATCGTTAATAATTCATGATTAATTAATTGCCATGGTTACAAGATTAAGCACTGCTATAAATAATTTGATTGTTGTAATATCTTCATTAATATTTTGTCATCTTTCATCACCGTCACACTATTTCTATCCTCCCCACACCACCACCAACACCACACCACACCACCACCAACACCACACCACACCACCAACATCACCACCACACCACCACTTTTACACCACCACCACTACTACACCACTACCACCACCACCACCACCACTACTACACCACTACCACCACCACCACCACCACCACCACCACCACCACCACCACCACCACCACCACCACCACCACCACCACCACCACCACCACCACCACCACCACCACCACCACCACCACCACCACCACCACCACCACCACCACCACCACCACCACCACCACCACCACCACCACCACCACCACCACCACAGATACGTCATCGTGTGTTACCCCCAAGTGGGAGCGGTGTGGTGCCGCATAGAGAGGGTTCGTTTGTCCATTATACTGGTTGTCATGGCAACTACCCTTGCTTGTCTCCCTAACTTCCTGGTTACGGTTGTCAAGCAACAATCTCCGGAAGGAGAGGAAAGGGGCGTGGGGTGGGTAAACGAAGGGAATGGAACGGGGGAAAGCAATAACATTGTGAAAAGTGGAAAAGAAAGTGAAGAGGCAAGAAAAGACGTCGTGATTGCTTCCACTAATTCAGTCAGCACATCGCCACTGAGAACAAAAAAGTCCATTAAGGACACTAACGAGCATCCACCGACCCCTCTTATCCCCTGGCTCCAACGCTCCCAATCCTCCAACAGCCTCCCTTCTCTTCCTCTTCCACTTTACAACTTCTTTCTCACACTATCTTCTCATCATTCTCGTGGCTCGTATCATCGACAAAATCAACAACAACGAACCATTTCTTTTCGTTTTCACACACATCTCCCTCATCAATCCACTACTACTCACTATTCTTCCCACCCCATTCATCATTGTTTTCTTTCTCATCAACTTCCTCTTCATCCTCCTCCTACTTCTATTTATTCCTGTGATGATCTCGTTTATCGATATTCTCCTTCTTCTGACCCTGGTCGCATTTCATTTTTCGTTACCACAAAATCAGGGTCTCCATTATCCATGGGCCTCAAAAAATGGTGTCGTTGTTGGCGCGAAATGAGCTACTTGAATCGTAAAATCGAAAGAATTAAAGTCCATCAAAGCTTAACTTCCTGCTGGCTCCCAACCCACCTTGGTATATCAAACAATCCAACTTCAAGAACAAAAGTTCGTGCATTTTTACGACCGCCGTTTCCTCTAGGGTTTTTGAAAACTTCAAAAAAAATGAAAGCTTGTAAAAATTTCGAAAATCTATGTTGTCGAAATGGCGAAAAACATAGAAACAGGAAGAAGAAAAAAAAGAAAAATGGAGTTGAAAAGGATTTAGAGAATTGTGGAAATGATGGAAAACGTTCAAAAAAACGAAAAACAGCTCAAATTTTGTCCAAAAAGAAAAAAAGAGCTGGCCATCAGAAGTGGAGGAGCGCTAATCATTTCAGTGTCCATCAAGAAAGCACCCCCCTGTCAAATGGAAAACTCAAAAAAAATTCAAAAATTGCTCTGAAGACAAGGCACAAAAGGAACACAGATAGTTATACAGATTCACGTATAACCACCCAAACAAGAACCCATACAAGCACCCGAACAAGCACGCAAGCAATCACACGGGCAGCAACCGGCAGCGAGAGGGACAAAGTGTTGTGGGAGGTAGACATGGACGGTTCGCAGACCTTGATGGTGTCCCTGAACTTCTGGCTTATGTCACTCCTCTTTCGTCTTCTGCCCTGCTGCCTTCTGTGCGTTCTCAGCCTCCTTCTCATCAGGACCATGCACCAGGCTGACCTCAATCGCTCACGCCTCCTTAACAGACCTTCCCACCACCAGACCTCTTCCGTCACTCAAGTTCTCAACCACTGCCACCGTGGGCCCAGTAGGAAACAAGGAAAAAACAAGGGTGAGAAAAAACATTCGCAAGGCACTCGTGTTGGAGGCATGAATAAAGAGGCCACTGAGCCATACGAATCGAATGCGACTTTAAAAAGTGATAAATGTTGGCGCTTCACAAGTGAGACTCGTTTCAGTAAGCAACTTCTCCGTTACTTGAAAAGCCATCCATCTTGCGCAAGCACTTCCACACAAGCGTGTGCTTCCATTACAAATAACAACTTTGCTTTGAGCCCCATAAAAGAGGCGATGAAAGGAAGAGAATCAGAGAAGACCAAAAAGAAAAATTGTTCTTCGTCAACTCATTCCTCTAATGAAGTTCCCACAGACATCGGAGCGAAAGCCTTTGAAGAGAACAGACTTGATGCTGTCAAAACGTCTTTGGACGGCATCAGCGTCATAAAGCAACGCCGCCACGACGATGGGGCGGGCAATAAAAGCAACATTAAAAAGCAGGCGGTGGTCGTTTCGAGGGAAGTTGAATCGAATGCGACGATATCTCACGCCTCTGTGCCACCTCCCACACATCAGATGCCGCACACCTTTGACACCGAAGCAATATTGATGTCCACAAAGTTGGACAGCTACTTCGATAATGTGCAACCAATCAGATGTAACGCTGATGCGCTTGATCCCGTCCTCTATCCCTTCCACACTCTCCCGAAACCAAGTAACCATCACTCGCTGAACAAATGGACACTTGTGAATGAAGCAGAAAAAAAAAGTAAAACAACCAATCAAGGCTGGTCGTTCGAACGTATTGGCAATTCAAGACGCAATAAAACAAGCTCCCTTCGTGAAGTTGAAAATGCCCACCATAGAAATAAGAACGCTTTTAATTGGAATCAAGTCCAAGACCATGAAAATCTGAAATTGGTTTGTTTCGAGAATGACAAGTCAAGTAATAAATTGAATTCGCCTCAGAAGCGTGTGTTAGCTGCTGCCGGTTGTAAAAATGACTCAGCGACGGGGTGGGGAGAGGTCGGTGGTGGGTTGAAGCATGACGAGGTGGCAGGTCTGAGCAAACAGCACTTCGAAAGGCACTCGAGTGGGAGTGCTAGAGGCCTCAGTATGACGGGGCTGAACGATGAGACGATTGAAGGAAAGAATTTGGTGAATAGAACTCGCAAACCGAAAGACAAGTCTTCGTTGGAATATGAATGTAAGGAAAATTCGAAAAATTCCAAAACGAACGGGATTCTCCACTGCGATCCTAAAACTATGAAAACCTTCGAGGGTTGCGACTTTGAACTCAAAAAATGTGTTATTCTTTCACGAGGAAGCTCATTTCCCGCCTTCGAAACACCCGCTCTTGCTCCTCACTCTGCATCGTTGGAGGCTGGACAGACACGTGATGGTTTCGTAACCTTCAGTCAACATGACATCGCAAAGCTTCAGCAAAAACGTCTTTTAGAAAATCAAACGATAACAACCACAACAACAACAACGACAACAACGACAACCACAACAACAACAACACTTGAAACACTACCAGTCACAGCGGGGACGTCACTAACGAAAGCGGATCCTTTGTGCTCAAAAAAAATTCTCTCTCAGACACCTGTCTTAGCCGCCACTTGCACGTCTATTGCAGCGTCTACAACCATCAAATCCCCAGCCACCACCGCTACTTCAGCCACAACCACCACCACAACCACCCTTCTGACACACGCCAAGACAACCTTGCCAGTACCACCTTTAGCTCCCACCACACAGGCCTTTTGCAGAACCACCATCAAATTTTCTCCCACAGCTTCGCCAGCCAAGCAAGCCACTGCGACGCCCAACGAACGGAGGTCTTGCACCAGCAACAAGACCAACAGAGCAACTCGAATGCTGGTGGCGGTGGTGGTGCTGACACTGGTGACGGACGTGCCACAGGGCATCTCCATGCTGCTGAGTGCCTTCAGCCAAGACTACACTGTTCAGGTGTGCTGCCGGTGGTGGATTAATTGTGTATGCTGCTGATAGTGCTAATTGAAAATAACTCTACTCCTAAGCCATCGGTAGTTACGATGTAAAATTTTCTTCAAATCAACCGGTAATTTCAGTATAAGGGCTAATTTTAGTTATTGCATTTGATTGCCTTTTCCAATTTACAGCGAATGCGTCATCTGCACTGAAAAAACCCTTCTCACGTTTTGGGCACACACAGACGCCGCCAAACTTTGCAAAAAGGATTAACTCCCCTAATTGATTTGTCTGTTATATTGCAATTGACGCTAATGTTTTTTTAAATTTTCTTTATGTACTTAAAAAATGAGTACAGGTATAAAAGGATCTGCTTATATATGCCTTTAATTAAAACAAAACTCAAGTCTTTTTGATTAGGAAAACCTTTGAAGTGAATTTGAAAAGAATTTAAATTAACTTTGTAATATTTATCCATTTTAAACATTTTTTTTCACTTATTTGTAAAAAATTTATTTATCGGTCTTTAATTGTTATTTTCAATATTTCGAACAAACTCTCCATTCTCCATCAGCTTTAAAAAATTGAGAATTTTTACAAATCCATTTTAATCTTCTGCCATTCTTATTCAAAATAAAATAATCCTGCAATAGTTTCTCTAACAATTTCTCTCAAAATCTTCGGCCAAAAAATAATTTCATCCGCATAAACGAATTAATGACATGCAAAAATAAATGAGAAATTTTCAAACAGATAAATACAATATATGTATGTATATATATATATATATATATATATATACATAAATATATATATATATACATATATTGGTTGGCATCTGTCTCGTGAGACAATGGAGATTGCGCAATGGATGTCAGTCCGTGGTTATCTTACAGCTCAGGCTGTGACTGCAAAGTCCGATGCTAGAACGACAGATCCAGTTGCAAGTGAGGTCTGCTACTGGTACTGCAAGTGCAAATTATGTTTTTTCACGTCTGCGTTCCTTTTTTTTCTGTCGGTCTAGAGCCAGTGGCAAGCTCGCCAAACAGGATGTTTTGGGCAGTCTTGCATGCTTGCCACATGGCTGAACCAGCGCAAGCGTCGCTTTGTAGGCATGGAAAACATGCTGGTTCTTCCAGCCTTCACTGAGACCTCTTTGTTGGGTGTGGGGTTCTGCCAAAAGATGCCAAGAATTTTCCTGAGATATCACAAATAAAATATGTTGAGCCTGCGCTTTTGGCGTGAGTACAGAGTCCAGCGCTCGCAACCTTACAGCAGAGTACTCAGCACACAAACTTGGTACACCATGGTTTGTCTTGATGGTGAGCTTGGAGTTATCCCAAACTTTCTTCGACAGTCGGGCCATCGCTGATGAGGCCTTGCCGATTCTGAAGCTCAACTCAGTATCCACTTCGAGACTGCTGCAAATTTCTGAGACAAGGCAAGCGAAAAGCTCCACCGCATCGAGAGTGCAGTCAGCAGTAAATATGCATGGTGCCGAACTGACATCTCGACCCAGGACTTTGGTTTTTTTGGTGCTGGTTGTGCGACCGCACTCTTAGCAAGCGTCTGAGAAGCGGTTGATGAGATCTTGAAAGCCAGCCTCAGTGTGCGATGTCAAGGCGGCATCATCTGCAAACAACACCTCGCGAATGATAACTTTCTGCACTTTGGTCTTTCCACGGAGGCACTCAAGAGTAAACAGGTTGCCGTTGCTTCTGGTGTTTTGCTATTTTTGTGGCCTTTCTAGCAATCTAACATTTTTTAATAGTTTTTCATGTGATTATAAGCTATGGTTAATTCAAACCTTTTGAGGTACATTGATTTAATTGTAAAAGTAAATTTCGTTTCTTATTTCCACCTTGGGTTTCAGTTTTGGTGAATTTGGCTTACTTTTTTGTTTTTGTTTTTTGCCATTCGTTGTAGGGTTTTTTGTAACGTGAAACATTCATTCTTCAGTAGTTATCTGATGGGAGTGTGAGCTATAATGAATTTCTAAGATTTGTTAACTTGACTCTTTGGTTAATTTTTTTTTCTAATCTACACTTCAATTTCTCATGACACTGCAGTTTTCGTGAATTTGTCATTGTTTTTTTTCAATTTTTTAAAAAACATTTTTGTAACATGAAAAATTTCTCGATAGTTATTTGATATGATTGTAAACCGGTTTACACCCCTCATTATTTACTTGATTTAACATAGACTTATTTATCTTCTAAACTTTTTAGCTTTTATCAGTTTTTTTCTATTGTTTTTATTGTCAATTTGATTCATTTTTTACAATGACTTTTCATATCTTTATGGTTTTTTTAACACCTTTGCTCTTGGGACATAATGGTTGGCCTGTTCCGCTGTAAAGTTTGATCGGGTGAGTCCAGGTTTGAGTTCTAAAAGCGAAAACTCAACTGAAGTACAGATGCCGTCACAGAGTTTCTAGTCCTCTAGTAGCCAACAGCGAGTAAAACCGTTTTCATGGGAGCGCCTTTAAATATAGTGATAAAGGGCGCGTTACAAATGTCTTGATTAGATTAGATTAGATTTGGACTTGATTCAGTGAAGTCTATAGTAAAATGTAGACGCCCTCTTCAGTTCGATTGAAGGCATAACGCAGCAGCAAAGAGAAAAGGATGCCGAAGAGTGCCGGGGCGAGAAGGCAGTCCTGTTTGACTCCGCTTTTGAGAAGGAAGGGTTAGGCAGTCCTTCTTGCTTTGAATGATGAATCTGCTTGAACTGGGAAAGCACTTTGCTGGCGACCATGGAAGGATCAGTGTCACAGTCAGCGCTGTGATAGCTGCGTGTAAAAAGGTCGCAGTTCAGCGACGTTCTTCTGGTGACTAGCAGATCCAGCTGGTGCCAGTGATTCGATCTGGGATGTTGCCAGAACACTCTGTCGTTGGGCTTTGCAAAACAAAGCGTGTTTGCAGTGCAAAGGTCGTGCAGGGAGCATAACTCAAAAGGTCTTTGTCCGTTCTTGTTGAGTTTGCCAGCTCCGAAGTGGCCGATACAACGGGGCCAATCAGTACATTGGAGTCATCAAGCAAGAACAAGTGTTACCGACAGGGAACCTCTTGATGGCGGTTTCAAACTCATCTTATAACCCGTTCTTTGCCTCTGCTGAAGAGCATAGTGTTGGGGCATAGACACTCATGATGTTGACAAGGCCTGAGGAGGTTGGAAGGCTGAGATAAGGCATGCGCTCTGAGCTTTCTTAAGGCTTTACGATCGAAGGCAGTAGAGAGTTTCTAACTGCAACACATACGCCGTGTACACGGTGCTCCAAAGTTTTTCCTTGCCATAAAAGGTGTAGTCCTTTTCTTTAAAGCCTTTAAGTCCTTTGACTGAAGTCTGATTTTTTTAGTGCTACGATGTCGATCGAAAGTCTTTAAAGCTGGCGAATAATTACTGCTGTTTTCTTTGCGTCATCAATTTGTTGTGGGTCTTCAATGAGGCCAGGGCACATGGTCCTGACGTTCCAGACTGCCAGTATCAGTGCTGGCTGTTGTTTTGCCTGTCTTTTCTTTTTCTTGGTGCACAATTCACAATCCGCTTTTCGGTTTTTGTTTTGAGCTTCAAGCACCCAGTGAAGCAGGCAGACCACGACGGGTCAACACTTTATTGGCCGAGGGCTGCCCAGCTTGAGGTAGGCAGAAGCTGACCAGTGGGATGCGAGGATCTCTCCCACCGTCGAAAACAACCCGTAGCGCCCGAGCTCACGCCTATATGCTCTGGGCTTATAACTCGTAACTGCTGTCTTCAATGTTGTTTTCATCTCTGAAGCAGCATAACTGAAATGACGTCTCAAGGGTGCAAACCAGGGCAAGGTATATGGAGGTAGTGAGTTGCCAAATTATCAAGGCCTTCTTTGGCTCTCAACAGTGTACTCCAAAATAGTGCCCAGCAATACGTTTGGAACCGGATTGACCGCAAAAGTTGCCGAAATCAGTTAGCACTGCACACTGATGCGCCTTCGGAAATCTTCCCCTGATTTGAAAGATTTACTCTCTCATACTTACCCGTTGAGACCCTTAAGGGTCTTTTCCGCTTTTATCTTCGGCTGTCTGAAGAAAGTCTTCCGCCTATGAGTGATGCAGAGTAAAGCAGCCCCCCTCACGTGGTTCAGCCCGCTAGCTGAAACGGTGTTCCAGGGTGTGGTGCTTGGAGCTTGCACGTAAGAGCTTAGGGGAGAAATGAAGACTAGTGATACCTGCCCATCCTACTATGTAGGATGCAGCTGTCGGACACCAATGGTGATGTCTTTTCCAGTACCCCGTACATTCCTTACATGAGCATAAAAATCGAAAAAATTGTTTGATGAACCTTTGACGTGGGTGATGACCTTGGTATATTGCGCAAGTGGTGGAAGGTATGCGTAAAAATAACCACATAGAATACCAAAACAAAAAAACTACAAAAACAAAACTACCACTACTACTACTACTACTACTACTACTACTACTACTACTACTACTACTACTACTACTACTACTACTACTACTACTACTACTACTACTACTACTACTACTACTACTACTACTACTACTACTACTACTACTACTACTACTACTACTACTACTACTACTACTACTACTACTACTACTACTACTACTACTACTACTACTACTACTACTACTACTACTACTACTACTACTACTACTACTACTACTACTACTACTACTACTACTACTACTACTACTACTAATAATAATAATAATAATAATAATAATAATAATAATAATAATAATAATAATAATAATAATAATAATAATAATAATAATAATAATAATAATAATAATAATAATAATAATAATAATAATAATAATAATAATAATAATAATAATAATAATAATAATAATAATAATAATAATAATAATAATAATAATAATAATAATAAAAATAATAAAAATAATGATAATAATAATATAAATAATTTAAATAATAATAATAATTTAAATAATTTAAATAATAATAATAACAAAATGAATAATATAAATAATAATAATAATAATAAAAATAATAATAATAATAATAATAATAATAATATAAATAATTTAAATAATAATAATAACAAAATGAATAATATAAATAATAATATTAACAATATATACAATATAAATAATAATACTACTAATAATGAAATCATCATCATCATCATCCTCGTAGTCATAATAATATTGCACTGACACCAACAAACCTGACCACTACATGCTTCATTCATTGGCTGTCTGGTTCGTTCCATCAAGGACGAGCAATTGACATAATCTCAACTTTAATTTTTCCTTCCTTTTCCATCTTTCCTCCCCCAACGACGAGAAGCTGACTCTCCTTGCTTGCATCATAATCAACTCTATTTGCATCCTCTTTATGTTAACATTCAATTCTTTTATTTATTATTCTTGGTTATTGCTTTTTGGTATTTCTTTCAACATTTTACCTCTTTTCTTATTTAAGACGGAACGATAGGTGCTTCAGTTAATTTACAAGAGCTTTATAAATCAGGTTTCAGTCCATTTACGTATTAGTTTAAAGTCCTCTAAGAAATCTTAAGAGAGAGAGTAGCTTTCAAGGTCTTCCGGGTTAAATGCCCTACAACATCTTAAATCTAACTTGTGAAGCGTCCAAGCAAGCAACCGAAGCAAATAAATAAATTAAATACACGAAAAAACAATTTTAAACGATTTTCAGTCGAGCAAAATTGATGGCAGTTCTCCAAGGCGGCTTCCACAAAGCTTTCTGAGTTCAACGCTGATGGTTTAAAACCACTTGACTGCATGGAACCATGGAGAAGGGCAGTGGATGGGAGGAAGAGAATTACATGAGGATGGGAGGAAAGGGTTGCATGAGGATGGAAAGAGGAAGGTCGTATGAGGATGGGAGGGGGAGGAGTGCATGAGGATGGGAAGAGGGAGGTCGCATGAGAACGGGAGGAGAGGGTTGCATGAGAATGGGAAGAGGAGGGTTGCATGAGGGTGGTAAGAGGAGGGTTGCATGAAGATGGGAAGAAGAGGGGTGCATGAGGATGGGAAGAGGAGGGTTGCATGAGGATGGGAAGAGGAGGGTTGCATGAGGATGGGAAGAGGAGGGGTGCATGAGGATGGGAAGAAGAGGGGTGCATGAGGATGGGAAGAGGAGGGTTGCATGAGGATGGGAAGAGGAGGGTTGCATGAGGATGGGAAGAGGAGGGGTGCATGAGGATGGGAAGAGGAGGGTTGCATGAGGATGGGAAGAGGAGGGGTGCATGAGGATGGGAAGAAGAGGGGTGCATGAGGATGGGAAGAGGAGGGATGCATGAGGATGGGAAGAGGAGGGGTGCATGAGGATGGGAAGAGGAGGGTTGCATGAGGATGGGAAGAGGAGGGTTGCATGAGGATGGGAAGAGGAGGGGTGCATGAGGATGGGAAGAGGAGGGTTGCATGAGGATGGGAGGAGGAGGGTTGCATGAGGATGGGAAGAGGAGGGGTGCATGAGGATGGGAAGAGGAGGGGTGCATGAGAATGGGAAGAGGAGGGTTGCATGAAGATGGGAAGAGGAGGGTCGCATGAGGATGGGAAGAGGAGGGGTGCATGAGGATGGGAAGAGGAGGGATGCATGAGGATGGGAAGAGGAGGGGTGCATGAGAATGGGAAGAGGAGGGGTGCATGAGGATGGGAAGAGGAGGGTTGCATGAGGATGGGAAGAGGAGGGGTGCATGAGGATGGGAAGAGGAGGGGTGCATGAGGATGGGAAGAGGAGGGGTGCATGAGGATGGGAAGAGGAGGGGTGCATGAGGATGGGAAGAGGAGGGGTGCATGAGGATGGGAAGAGGAGGGGTGCATGAGGATGGGAAGAGGAGGGGTGCATGAGAATGGGAAGAGGAGGGGTGCATGAGGATGGGAAGAGGAGGGTTGCATGAGGATGGGAAGAGGAGGGGTGCATGAGGATGGGAAGAGGAGGGGTGCATGAGGATGGGAAGAGGAGGGGTGCATGAGGATGGGAAGAGGAGGGGTGCATGAGGATGGGAAGAAGAGGGGTGCATGAGGATGGGAAGAGGAGGGGTGCATGAGGATGGGAAGAGGAGGGGTGCATGAGGATGGGAAGAGGAGGGGTGCATGAGGATGGGAAGAGGAGGGGCGCATGAGGATGGGAAGAGGAGGGGTGCATGAGGGTGGTAAGAGGAGGGGTGCATGAGGGTGGTAAGAGGAGGGGTGCATGAGGATGGGAAGAGGAGGGGTGCATGAGGATGGGAAGAGGAGGGGTGCATGAGGATGGGAAGAGGAGGGGTGCATGAGGATGGGAAGAGGAGGGGTGCATGAGGATGGGAAGAGGAGGGGTGCATGAGGATGGGAAGAGGAGGGGTGCATGAGGATGGGAAGAGGAGGGGTGCATGAGGATGGGAAGAGGAGGGGTGCATGAGGATGGGAAGAGGAGGGGTGCATGAGGATGGGAAGAGGAGGGGTGCATGAAGATGGGAAGAGGAGGGGTGCATGAGGATGGGAAGAGGAGGGGTGCATGAGGATGGGAAGAGGAGGGGTGCATGAGGGTGGTAAGAGGAGGGGTGCATGAGGGTGGTAAGAGGAGGGGTGCATGAGGATGGGAAGAGGAGGGGTGCATGAGGATGGGAAGAGGAGGGGTGCATGAGGATGGGAAGAGGAGGGGTGCATGAGGATGGGAAGAGGAGGGGTGCATGAGAATGGGAAGAGGAGGGTTGCATGAAGATGGGAAGAGGAGGGTCGCATGAGGATGGGAAGAGGAGGGGTGCATGAGGATGGGAAGAGGAGGGATGCATGAGGATGGGAAGAGGAGGGGTGCATGAGAATGGGAAGAGGAGGGGTGCATGAGGATGGGAAGAGGAGGGTTGCATGAGGATGGGAAGAGGAGGGGTGCATGAGGATGGGAAGAGGAGGGGTGCATGAGGATGGGAAGAGGAGGGTCGCATGAGGATGGGAAGAGGAGGGGTGCATGAGGATGGGAGGAGGGGTGCATGAGGATGGGAAGAGGAGGGGTGCATGGAGCCATGAAACGCTTTGAGTTCAGTTCGTACAGACTGCGCTTGTTTGGACATTATTTATGAATGTTTTCAAAACTCAATTGCGTGTGAGTCATGGAATGTTGCTTTGATGCATGGGTAGGTGCATGGAGGGATGTATGGGTGGGTGCATGGATAGATGCATGGGTGGGTTCATGGTGGATGGATGAATTTTTGAATGCATGGTGGGTGTATGAGTGGATGAAATTGTGATGCATGCCTGACGTATGGGTGGGCACATTGGTGGACACATGGGCGGGTTGCTTACCGAAAAGCTATTCAAAATTTTTTGAAACTCAAATTGGTAATTTTTTAAACTGCCGAAACATAAATCGGCACAAGAAGTTGCAGAAAAAGGCTTGATTCAGTAGCGCTCCCATAAAAAGCTCATCATAAGCGCCAGTGTTTATGCCTTTGCGGACTATTGTAGCAGTATTTCCGCTTCTTTTCTTCCCAGTCGGACAAATATTTTTATCAATTTCTTTCTCTCGCGGGAGCAGTGATTTGTATTCCGGATAGGACAGCCTTCTCAAAAAAGGAATTTTTGTAAACGTTTTGCGGGATGATAGACATGTAAGAGATAACGCCGAGTCATTCGACTATCATTTGTTTTATCATTTTCTTCTCAAATTGACTATTGTTCGCGGCGAATTGTGTGGGTGTCAGCTTTGTGCGTTCTTTTCTCACTTGCTGCTGCAGACTTTTAGAGAAGACAATGCGCTTATGACATTCCACAACACGTCATGAGACCTTTAAAGCCGAATAAAGCGAACCTTCGGCCTTGTGTGATAAGCCACCACACTCCAAAGCACGTTTTGCTTTGATCGTTTCACAAACGTCAAAACAAAATCCAAAAAACTTTTTTTTAAATTCGCAAAAATGAATCGTAAAAGGCATAAATAATAGGTTTTGTTAATTTTTTTATTTGAAGTATTTTCATTTACACGTGAGCTATCCATCAACATCCCTTGGAATAAACTTAACTCCATTAAGAGATTCAGCCAGGCATATGCTTTTAGGAATTGATTTTTTTTCTCAAATATTCGTTTTTTTTTTTTTAATCCTTAATAGCCTTATGTGGATGCAGAGTTTTACTGAAAAGATATTTTTTTATTAATTAAACGTGTCATTTTATTGGACAGAAACGTGTTTGCCGAAAAATTTAGAAATTTTCTTTAAGGCTTACGAAACAGAATTATTTGCTATTTAAATAATTCAGTGTTATTGTTGTTGTGAGTAATATTCGCAAAGGGTTGAGCCGATTCTTTTTAGAATCAAAAATTTATTAATAATAAAAAAAATGTCAGAAATAAATAACTTTGTCAAGAATTTTGAATAATCTGTCAAATATTTTTCATAACATTTCCCACATCTACCTTCTACCACGCCACCTTCACACGCACACAAACGTGCACATACACATAAAAAAAACATACACGCATAAAGATACACACATATACACATACATACACATACACACCCACACACCCACACACACACACACACACACACACACACACACACACACACACACACACACACACACACACACACACACACAAACACACACACACACACACAACCTTACAGGTGCACAACCACATTGGAGACCTTTTCGATATTGCCACCCTCATCAACTCCTCCATCAATTTCCTCCTCTACTGCACCATGAGCAAGCAGTTCAGGGGCACTTTCTTCAACGTCTTTGGCCTCCGCAACATTGCCCAGTACTTCAATCGATCCCATGCCAACCGAGCAAGCAACAACCGTCGCTTTAGCAACCGATTCAGCAACGTAACCAACAAGCGCCTTCACAACAGGGCCACCAAAACGCCCAATAAAGCTACTTCACGGTGAAGCTTTTGCCACACCGACTGCCTGTCGGCTAGTCGTTAGCCACTCTTCTCGGAGGTCGAGTTCGGAAGATAGCATTGAAATTGAAAAGTCGAGAATCGATGGAAGGAGAAAGAAGATGAAGCTGGGAATGAGAAATAAGTCGAACTTGAAGAAGATGAATGGTTCGGAAGGCTTTCAGCGTACCCGCTTGTTAAAAGGCAATTTAATTTCAAAGGAGAATAAATATATAAAATATAATGACGAGGGCTTACTTAAGAATGACGCATGCACCAATCGTACGATAGAAGGCCCTTGAGCATGGTTGAGTATGACGATTATATTTTGCAGGCCCGGTACGGGCATAGAGAGCACTCTGATGGATCTTGTTCATGACGTCATTAAAATTCTTATATATTCGGTCACCGTTGCAAAAGGATCTGCTCATTACTTATTTTGTAAATATTTGATTTTAAATCAATGCATATTGGGCAAATTGTAAAAAAATGAAATGATACTCTACTCCAACTTAATCTAATCTATTGTAAACTTAGCTGATCCAATCCAACCTCATCAAATCATGTTCATGGCGCTATTGCACACTGTTCAAAAGTGATAGTATTATGCGCTCAGACGGTGGTGGTAATGGCTGTTGTTCACAGCGTGACCTTCCTCTGCGGCGTATGTCCGCTTGGGAAGTACCACATGATTACTTTGCTTTCATGTGCTTTCGCCATTGGCGTCACTTTGCTAGTCGCTTCAACTAACGACCTATGGTGAGAGGAAAAATTTTAATCTAAAAAGTAAAATGTACACTTGAAACAAAACACGTTTTGGTTTCTGGCGGTCTTCCGTGCTATCATCAAGTTTTGAATTGAATGGAATTTTTTCAAATTTTTTTCAACTTTTTAAGGGTATTTTTCCAAGTCATTCAACTGGTTACGGATTTCAAGTTAATGACTTAAAAGCACACGTTCGTGTTCAGGCATTTCAATGTTGTCGGTGATTTTTTCAATTGAGATTTATTTTTAGGATAATTTCGCTCAAATTGACAGTATTATTGATTAAAAATATAAAATATAATTATTTTATTTAGTCCGTAAATGACGATATTGTGCGTTCGGTATTGTGGCAGGGTGGTGTTTGTTGCGTCCTTCCTGATGGCTGAGCATTACGACGTCTCTGTCCCCTCCTTTTACAAATTCTCACTCATTCGATTGTTCGCTGTCTTCATTTGATCAGCTTCACCTAGGACATAGACATTAATTGATTTAGAGCTTTCTGTAGCCATCACTCCAAGCGTTGCCTCCGTATCAGTGGTTGATTTTGCGAATTGTCATGGAAATCGAGTAAATATCAATTGGTCGCTGTAGTCCCTCAACCGGTGTTGCCATCCCAACTATTGTGGTCATCTCTTCATATCTTCTTCTCTTCTATCTTCTTCCCTTATCTTTTTTTCTTTCTTTTTTTCCACATTATTTTTTACCTTTTCTTTCTCTTCTTTTTATTTTTCTTCTTTTTCTTCTTCATCTTTTTTCTTTTTTTTTTCTTCTTCTTCTTTCTTTTTTTTTCTTCTTTTTTTTTCTTTTTTTTTCCTTCTTCTTATTATTATTATTATTATTATTATTATTATTATTATTATTATTATTATTCTTCTTCTTCTTCTTCTTCTTCTTCTTCTTCTTCTTCTTCTTCTTCTTCTTCTTCTTCTTCTTCTTCTTCTTCTTCTTCTTCTTCTTCTTCTTCTTCTTCTTCTTCTTCTTCTTCTTCTTCTTCTTCTTCTTCTTCTTCTTCTTCTTCTTCTTCTTCTTCTTCTTCTTCTTCTTCTTCTTCTTCTTCTTCTTCTTCTTCTTCTTCTTCTTCTTCTTCTTCTTCTTCTTCTTCTTCTTCTTCTTCTTCTTCTTCTTCTTCTTCTTCTTCTTCTTCTTCTTCTTCTTCTTCTTCTTCTTCTTCTTCTTCTTCTTCTTCTTCTTCTTCTTCTTCTTCTTCTTCTTCTTCTTCTTCTTCTTCTTCTTCTTCTTCTTCTTCTTCTTCTTCTTCTTTTTCTTCTTCTTCTTCCTCCTCTTCTTCCTTCTTCTACATCTACTTTTTCGTTTTTTTTCTTATTTTACCTTTTTCTATATTTTTTTCCATTCTTCTCCCTTTTTCTCTTTTTTCTTTTTCTTCCTTTCGTCATTATTCTTTTTCTTTATCTATTTATCTTTCTTTTTCTTTTTCTTTTTTCACTCATTCATTCACCCCTTCTTTCCATCAGTTCTAAAACCCTTCCACTTCGTTCCTTCATCGAGGGCGCTTCGAAATCTCCATGACACGGAGACTTTCAATTGAATGTTTCGTACGGTTATTTAAGACTATCGGATTAGTGAACCTCACGTCAATTGTTACTCTTACGTCAGTGACGTTGCTCAAGTAAAATTATTTGAAAAAACTGGAAAAAGACTCATATTTTAAACTGTCAGTCAAAGTTTTCAAAAGAGTTGCCATAATCGTATTTCTCAACGCGTCACCCGCTTCGAAATGAACTCCATTAGGGGCGGAAGGGTGAATGATACGAAGATACACAAGAATTTGCACTTTTTTATCACACCTCTCAGCCTCTGTTTACTTTCACGCCAAAGTTTGCAATCTCCTGACCATTTATCTCACACCCCATAATTCAATTCCCGGAGTGTTGAAAGTAAAATCTTGTGCGATTTAGATAAACGCTTCGGAAAGTCTTAATGAGAAAAGTAGTAATAAAAAAATAAAAAACCCAATTTTTAAAAGCAAATAACACTTGCTGCCGATGCGGATTAGAAATAGCCTTCAATGAGGACCTCTTAATAGCACGGGCTTATCTTTGAATAAAATTTGTAATACAATCGAGCGTGCATCACTGCCATGCTGCCAAATGAATGAGCGACATTCGACTTGAAATTCTGACTGTCGAAGATAAGGTCCCAAAAGAATGTTCTCTTCAGTTGCTGACCACGTCAGTCGAGATGAAATAGAGTCGTTTTGAGGGTAGCTTGAACGTTTGTGATTACGCAGACAAGCAATGGCATTGCGATAGCCGCTAGAAGGACACACGAGAAGGATAGGCGAGCTTAAAAGGACAGGATTATTCTTAGAAAGAGAATACAATTGTGATTTTTAAGAAAAAAAATCTTTTCAATTTTGTAAAAAAAAACTTGAATTTCCGAACAAATAATTGATAAGAGAATCGAGAAATCTCTTGACACAGTTGAGCCTCTCGAACTCAATTTTAATTTTTTTGTTTTTTTTTTTCAAAAAGTTATCGTTTTGAAACAGTCAGAAATGGAAATTAATGCAAACTAGGAGGACAGATGCATGAGGATCGAATGAATAATTGAAACATCTTTCTAGATTTTTATTTCACAATATGCTTCACGTTTATTATGTTTTTAAAACGTAATAGCAGATGTAAACAAGCCAGTTTTATAAATTAATGTTGCAAAGTCACTTGACACACGAGGTGGGCAGGGTGGTTGTGGGTTTTTGTATTGGTGCTTTTTAGAGAGTGGAAGCAACGTTAATTGTGTTGTGGGGGGGCAAATGAGATGACCGCATAGACGATAGTAAGCTTTTCTACTCGTAACTGCGTGAACGTTAACGAAAAATATTTAAAAAAACGTCGATTCAATTTCTGAAATACTGTTAGTTCGTTTAGATCAATACTTTTCAAATAAACTCCAATTCACTTAAAAGAATTTTGCGATAAGACGCTCTGCTTGTTTGCGACACTAAGTAAATCGTCTTGGTAATGACAGTCATTTGTGAGAGCTAAAAATGTCATGATTTAATGGCCAGGGTTACGATCGAATCATGAAACCGCTGCACTTTATAACATTTTAAACCCACAAACATTTTTCTAGAAATGGACAGAAATTTCCGAAAAAAAACAAAAGGTGGGAAGAGAGATGGCAGAGTAAGTAAGAGTTCCAGCAAAGAAATACTGGAGGAGGGCATGAAGGAGTGGTTGAAAAACCACCCAAGCATGGCCTCTTCGTCGACTTTGATGAAAGTGTATCCGGGTTGCAGAGATGACAAAATAGAGCTGCACCACTTGATGCTCACTGATTCATACCAAGCAGACCTGCAGGTTCTCAACTCGTACGACGAACCTTTCAGCTTCGAGTTTAGCAACAACCTTTGTTACGAGCTTTCCATCACTCCACGCAAGGGCTTCGTGGAGCCTGGCGAAAGCAACTTCGTCAGCGTGTGCCTGCGCAAGCAGTGGCTCGACAACTTGAACCTCTGGAACATGGACAAGTGCCTGTCCAGGGTGGGCTCCGTACAGCTGCACTTGAGTCACACGGACGGCAGAGGAGACATCGAAACACAAGAGTTTACCATTGCTCTTGCTCCTCAGGCGTTGAAAACTTTCAAAGCCTCGAAAAGCATTTTTGGTTTAGACTTTTTGGAAAAGTATCATTTTTCCGAGGTGAGCGAGAGCCTTAAAAACACGCGCTTCTTCCAATACCCCAAAGTGGGAATCTCAGTGCTCGTTGCCTGCAGTCTCCTCTACTGCGATTTGTGCATCTCGTGACCACCTCTTCTAAAAATTAATCATCACTCCTCTCCATGCGCCAATCATCCCTTTAGAACAACGTCGTTTAAATTTTAAACAACTTATTTTTACAGTTTTTTTCTTTTCTGCAAAATTATTACGTCTCACGCCACATTGAATTCTTCTTTTGTGAATTACAAAAACTTTTAACGTTTAAAACTCCAAGTTAATAGCCGTATTGAAAAATAATTTTCTAGCATTGTTCGAGCTACTTTCGCTCGAAGAGTTCTTTCACTTGTGGCTTATAGTTATTCTATTTTGAACACAAAAATACATATATAAAACAAATCCGTCTCATTTAAAAGCCTACGAGCTTTTTTTATTTTTTAGGTCTAGGGTTTCAAAATCAATTTCTTAATTTCAGAACTTAGTTTCAAGTTTTTGAAGTAGAGCGGATCTATTGCGCTTATGTGTAACTTGAGAAATTGCAAACAGAAATGACTATAGAGCTTTCGAAACAGAGTGCTTAATGCAATGAGCCGCCAGGTCGGGTTACAAGGTTTTATAATGCCTTAAGAAATATGAAAATTACAATACTCGAGTACAGATTTTGGAATAAAAAATAAATTATTAGAAATACTTTAGACTGAAGTAGAAATATGAAAACTCAAAAAAGAAAAAAAACTGATGACGCGAAAGCAACTAAAAAACACTTTGAAGTCACCACGCATACGTTACGAGGTGATAACTAATTCAATATTGAAAATGGACCACAGCGCCTTTCAAAAATAAAAAAAACGCCGCTGCGAAAGTGCTATTAAATATACCTTGATAGGTTTGGTTAGGAGTAAGTTGTAACCAAAGGCATTCTTTGTGGGGCCATCGAAAAACTATAAGCTTAGGTTTAATTTTTAAAATATTTTATCCACGTCACAGTGTCCTTCTGATCAAGTAGAGAAGTACAACTTTTATTTAAACTTTCAAATTACAAGAAACTTTAGGAACAAAACAGAATTTGAAAAACGAAAAAAAAAAAAAGAATTTGGATGAGAACACACACACACACCTAGGTTGAAGGACTGAAATAAATTAAATCCAACGTATAAATCGAATATCAAAACTCCTAAGACAAGTAGTGCAAAACGATGAGCCTATAAAGAAAAACAATTTCACTAAGACATATTTTCCTAATAAACCACTTACTCGCAGTAAGTCGAAAAGTTGTATGTATATATGAATATATAGATGACTCAACGGCGGTACTGGGAGCCTTGAAGTCTGAGAGAGACGTTAGAACCACTGGTGTTACTCGTTGGTGACCTACATGACCACGATGAAGGTAGATGTCTGCGCCACCCCCAACCGAAAATATTCTCTTGGTGCTTTCAACTAGTTCACTTATGAGTGTCTGGTGTACTACTCTACGATATCCAACAAGGGCGATGGGTACAAACAAATAATAAGACGAAGCACGCAACGTAACCACAAAACAAAGCTCGTGCCACACTTAACGTTCCAAGCTCTTACCTTCAAATTTGTAATACTTTCAATTGACGATAAAGATAATTACACGCACAAACACGAAGAATATTACTCAAGCCACCTACACTGCAAAAACACTCTTCCACGCCACCTTTTCAATTCCATGGAGCCCCCATAGAACCCCCACCATAAAGCCCCATAGGAGTCTTTGGAACCATCACAGAACCACCATAGAAAAACCATGTAATCTTTTTTTTAACCACTTTAAAACCACCAATAACCCCACCATCACATTAGAATCTCTGTTCAGAGGGAACTGCCCTTGGAGTGGTCCCCCAGCACATGCACCTTGTACAACGAGTTCATCTGCTCGAGCACAATAAAGGTGAGCACCGTGTGGGGACCCAGACGGGCGTAATAGGGTGTGAAGCCCTTCCAGAGGCTGAAGAAGCCCTCTTTGCGAATCACTGATGTCAGCACGTCCTGTGGATGTGTTTGCGTGTGTGTGTGTGTGTGTGTGTGTGTGTGTGTGGGGGGGAGGAAAGAATGCGGTATATGCACCCATTCCTCCATCAGGCATGTATATCAGTTCGCAGCAAGGAGGAAGTGAGTGAAGAAGCACCACCACTCACCAAAGCTCCCGAGTACTCAGGCTTGCCGTTGATGATCTTCATACTCTGAATCCTGAAAAAGTGGTGTGCGTGTGTAAATGCGTCAAGTACGCAATGGCCTCACTACCACACCTCCACTACCACCACCCTTGAACTGCCCACCTGGTCTTGGCAATGTCCACCGGCATGGAGGCAATCGTGGTGACCAAGCCACTGATCATCGAAGCCACAAAGTGCAGCAGAATGTTTTCCGAGAAGAAGCCTGTTGAGTTAATGCGGTACTGCTAACAGCCTTGTATAACTTAGCTAATTACGTATGACTAGGTGCTTTACCACCTCCCAACCACCCTTTTAGCAACTTTCAACCAAGACTCTCAGCCTTACTCCACCCAACCAAAACGCACCACAACAGACAAAATCAAACCACAATGCACCGCAACACAGCACACTAAAAGACACTGCAGCACCTGTGGCGAGCACTGCCTGCTTGGCTTGGGAGTAGGAAGCCAGCTGGGCTGCATTGACCACCATGGCTCTGATCACTGTGGGCCCACAACCCTGTGGTGGTGATAAATATTTGGAGGGTGTTTGACAAGGGTAAGGAAGGAGAGAGGGGTGGAGGGGGTTTTATGTATTGAATTAAGTTATCTTAATGTGCTTTGATGGTTTATAATGATACAATACATGAGTTTTAATATTAATGATAATGAAGATAGTGATAAGAACAACACTAATGAGTTTTTAATGAAATGCAAATTGATAGTGATAGAAAATAAAAAAAATATATGAGACGATAATAAGATAAGGCATATATGAATACGATATTTATTACAAACATAATGAAGGAAATGGATATTTATAATTAAGACATAATAAAAATGATGAAAAATTTATTATTATTATTATTAGTAGTAGTACTAGTAGTAGTAGTAGTACTAGTAGTACTAGTAGTAGTAGTAGTAGTGGTAGTATTGGTAGTAGTGGTAGTAGTGGTAGTAGTGGTAGTAGTGGTAGTAGTGGTAGTAGTGGTAGTAGTGGTAGTAGTGGTAGTAGTAGTAGTAGTAGTAGTAGTAGTAGTAGTAGTAGTAGTAGTAGTAGTAGTAGTAGTAGTAGTAGTAGTAGTAGTAGTAGTAGTAGTAGTAGTAGTAGTAGTAGTAGTAGTAGTAGTAGTAGTAGTAGTAGTAGTAGTAGTAGTAGTAGTAGTAGTAGTAGTAGTAGTAGTAGTAGTAGTAGTAGTAGTAGTAGTAGTAGTAGTAGTAGTAGTAGTAGTAGTATGCAAGGATTGCAGGCAACCATGGAACACCCACCCTCCAAAGGGTCAAGACTCCTTCCTCCTTGGAGATGCGGTACAGAGCATTGAAGACAGAGGTGTAGCCTCTGCGTTCAGCTGGAGGCAGTCTGTGGTGGTGTTGGAAGGGATTCATGGTGGGAGCACCACAAGAAGACGTGTTGCTGCATTATATTGAATGCAATGGAATGTATAGACGTTACTGAAGTGGAATTAACTTCCATTTCAGACAATGTAACACATGGATGAGCATCATCATAACGGCCTCAAAATAAAATGAGATCTTAGACAAAAAGATCCAAAGAAAGCAACTGAGGTGCAGAAACTGCAGAGTTTAAAGGCCATTATTCAATGAATCATGTCTATCGATCAACAACAACTTTGAAGTTCAGATCAATCATTTGAGACTGCATTGAGTGATACACAGAAGAGGTTAATAATGAGAGGTACTGAGAAACTGAATGATAAGGTTGCTGACACAAAAGAAGCTAATGATGGTTGCTGACACAAAAGGTACAAACCTTCCATCACCCGTCATGCGGATAAGGGAGATCTCTGCGGGAGTGCCGATGAAACTTCCAATACCTCCTGCTGCCATGCCGATGCCTGCCTTCATGAAGAAATTTGGAGACTTGTTATCCCTGGAGGAGGAATGATCGATGAAACAATGTCAGATTTTGGTATTTAAAAATTATTCAATAATTGGAAATTTATAAATAAAAATTGGCTGAAAATGATTTTTAAAAATAAGAATAAGCAAAAAAATCACAAACTTTGAACAAAGTTCAAAAAGATACTGGTAAACACCAAGTCGACTGGTGGTGTATGTAGCTTGTCTCAAGAGACCAGCTGAAAGACTGAAAGGTGCAAACAAAAATTTATTTAAGAAACTAATTTCAAAATGATTTTAAAAAAATCAAAAATGCGATTCACAAACCCATTGTAAAGAGAGAAAAAACCCTCCTTCTGAATGATATCTTTTATAACTGATACACTTGTTACTCGACCTCCCTTGCTCTCTGTTTAAGGTTATTAGAAGATGTTGGTATTGACCACGATTGAATAAGTAAATATGGCACAAAATTATTAAAAAATAACTTACGGCTAAGCTGCATACGGTTCTTGACCAGATCGAGAGGCTGAACCACCAGAGTGGCTATCATACTGTAAGTTTTTCATTTTTCAGTATTTATAAATTCCAATTATATAAAAAACTTACCGAATGTTTTATGAAAATTATTGAAACAAAATTAATGAAAATCGAATATACAAAAACTGCTATTTGACCGTACGTAAATTAAATAGGTGACAAAATAATGTTCAAATTTACCCAGATGATCCTCCAAATACAAATTTCATGTATTTAGGCATAGTAGCCGGTTTACTTTCAGTAGACATGCTTATTTCTAGAGTTATTCGCGAATATAAAAAAGTCACCGGACGAAACAATCACAAAGCAACCTTGACAATCCGTAAAATTATAGATCACGTTCCAAGTTCTTTGAAAATTTGCAAGCGCTTAATTAATAATTAAAAAAAATTAAATAAATTAGAACTGTTTTTGAAATCCTGAAATTGAAATGAAATTAATTTTTCATTTTCATTATTTTTATAATTTATAGACTCAAAAAAGCAAAGAATCAACTTTAAGTTTTTTATTTGAAACTCTTTGTTAAATGTTTTTGAGGTGTCTGTTTATTATATTTGTCTATCTTTTTGTCTAGTATTTACTTGTTTGGCTGGTAGCTTCAAAGTTTTAGCTTTATTTTATTTTTTAAAATGGTATATATTGATCACTATTCCATAATAAGTACATCTTTTGGAACCAATTCACTACCTCGTTTCTGTATAGATAAAATATAAAAGATTTGGTAATAAAGCTGTCTTTACAATGTCTTATACATCTGGAAAATCTGGAAGGCATGATATGTTATTTTCTAAAAAGCCTACGCCGCTGACTTTGACAAAACAACACCTTGCCAAACATGGTCTTCAACTTCCTATTTGAGCATTTCAAAAATTAACATTTTTTATAATATAATTTTATGAATGTATCAAATTCTAAACAGATGCGAATACGGCACTTAGAGATCAGGAGTTATACAGCATTGGAGAAAGGGTGACAGTGGGCGGCATGAAGGAAGGAGTGGTGGCTTATGTGGGGGAGGTGAAGTTCGCTTCTGGCCAGTGGGTTGGAGTGATTTTAGATGAAGGGGTGGGCAAGAATGATGGCAGCATAGATGGAATTAGGTACTTTCATTGCAAACCACTCCACGGAATCTTCTTCCCTCATAAACAACCCAAAGACCTCAACAAACCTATTTGTCTCAACAATGATTTCAAGGTTAGTTTGATGTTTTTTCTTGGTTATATAACAATAATAAGTAATAACTCCTATTTGTAAAGCGCCAAGGCAAGCGACTGAGGCACACTTGCTTTGTTAATTGTGGCAACACAGTTTTGTACATATGAGGAAAAACCTATTAAGCAAGACTATTACGTGAAATGTCAACGACTAATTCATGGATGAAAAAAGTTGAAATAAAATGATGACTTGCACAAAACAGAAGCTGAGAGATATGTTCGACTCAGACAAGTCGTCTGACAAGTCTCAAAAGTCTCCCTTGTCAAGCAAAAACAAGTCTCCGCAACACCAGTTTGACAAGAACAGGCACCACTTTGACATAACAAAGTACCAACACATCAAACCAGCAACATCTCCACAACAGCCTAAACTCCAAGTCTTAAACCAGCCACATCCACTGCAACATTACCAGCAACAACAACAACACTATCAACATCAACAACAACAATATCAGCAACCACAACATAATCAACAATATCAACCTACTCAACAACAACATTTTCAACAACAATATAAGCCTACTGAACAACAACAAACAACACCGAGTAATGAGGATAAGAAGGATACCTTGCAGTCCAATGATACAGAACCCCACAACACTGTTACCAATGCCAACAATGACCTCACCAACACTGAACCTTTGAGTAACAAAGCTGACAACATTAATCACATTGATGATAACCACAACATTGAAAACAAAAACAGCAACATTGAGAACAACAATTCTAATTGCAACTATGACAACAGCAACTTTGAAAACAACAATCCTAAATGCAACTATGACAACAAGAGCCTTCAGAACAATAACAACACTGATAACATTCAAAACACCATCAACGAAAACAACATTGAAACCACCACCATTGCATCTTGTACCTCTTCAGCAACCACCACCATCACGACCCACCATACAGAACCCATTCCCACCCAATTCAACACCACTCCTGCGAAGGACACCACCACAAGCCACTGCAACAACAACATTCACACCAGCAATAACAACTTGATCACTTCTCCGCCACCACCTTCTTCATCAGAGCTCACCATAGCACCTGCGGCAGACTTACCTGAGTTGTCATCCCTCTCCGATGAGGCTTTTTCACTCCTTGAACAGAAGTTCCTTGAGGACTCTGACAGCAAGTTTGATGGTGTTATGGGAGACCCGGTTAAGGACTCACTTCTCGTCAAACATCCACTACACCCGACCCACTCCACTCCTCTGAGTATATCAGAGCGTCACATCACAGAGGTGCTCAAACACTCCCTCAAAAGTCCTCTCTCCCCAGCCACTTCCATTTCCACCACCAGCTCCCAGCAGGCCAGAAAAACCTCTCGCCTCTCCTCCAATACTCTCCCTCGACGCAAGACTTCCATGTCATCCTCAAATTCCAGCTCATCCAATCACAAGCTTCATAACAATCGCCCAATCAGAATTGGTGATATGGTTGAAGTAGGGGGGTCTAAAGGAGGAGTGGTTAGATTTGTGGGGGAGGCGGAGTTTGCGAAGGGAGAGTGGGTGGGTATTGAGTTGACTCAGCCAATTGGGAAGAACGACGGCTCTGTGGGTGGGAAGAGGTTTGTGTTGACATTTCTATGAAAACCACCACACCACACTACAACAAACCATCTTAAAATACACTGCAACGCCATACAACAGCCACACCATACCACAACACAACAAAACCACTGTACCACACTACACCACACAACAACAACAACACCAAACCACCTCACAGGTACTTCCACTGCAGACTACAACACGGCTTGTTCGCTCCAGTGCACAAAGTCAAACTGACTTCCAAAACCTCATCCACCACCCCTTCCACTCCCACCACCCCCTCCAAGACAACCAGACCACCCTCCCACCCCCGCAACAGTCTCAGCAACAGCCTTCATCAGAACTACAGCAGCAACAGAGGTGGCTGCTGGATGCACTTGAAGATCTATGGCATCCAACTATGCTATAATAAATGATAACGATTAGATAACCACTGTTTCTACTACTTACACCATCAACACCGCTACTGCTATATTTAATATTCTTGCTACCATTGCCACTACTGCTACCAACATCCGCCATCATCACTATCACCATTAACTACTAGAGCCACCAATTACTATCACCACCACTACAACCAGCATCATTACTACTATTATCACCACTATCAACCAACACTACTATCACCACCATTAACCAACACTACAATCATCATCACTACCACTACTATCATCACCACCAGGCAGTCAGGACTCCATCTCCTCATTGGGCTCTGCAGCCTCGAGTGCCTCTCGGAGACTCAAGCTTGGTGTCACTTCCCTCTCTTCGCGTGCTGTTGGTGGTGTTGGCGTTATTGCCGTTGCTGGGGGTGTTGTTGGTTATGTTGTTGCTGTTGTTGTATTCGTTGTTATTATAACTCTGATCATTCACTTTTTTTTCTATTTTTTTGTCTATCTCTGCTTCCTCTTCTCTCACCCATCTTTTCTCATGCCATTCTTTTCTTTTTTCACCTCTTTTCCTTCCTTCTTCAAGTCTTCCAGGAGCAAAGTATCCGTGTATAACACTCCCACCCTCTCTGGACTCCAGGTGTGTGTAACTTGTTTCAAAAATTTGTTCAACGTTTCGCATAAAATCATCAGGACCATCAAATGTATAACTACCACGCCACACCATATTGTACCACTCCACTCCACAAAACCACCACTCCACTCCACAAACACACCACAAAACCACCACTATACCGAACTTCACCATAAAATCACCGTCACATCACGTCACCGCCACACCACGCCACGCCACACCACACCACACCACACCATAGCGGCAGTTGCGGGAAAAGGAGGAGCAAATTGATGCACTGGTGCGTGAAAGGGACCTTGACCGTTCCGAATTCGTCAGGACTGCCGCCCAAGTTGACGAGGTGTTGTGCCTTTTAGTTCTCTTCCATCGAGTTATGCCTTACAACCTGTTGTACGTTAGCTTATATAATCCTGGGTGCTTCTGTGTTATGTTCTCTTATATAATCCTGTATGATCTTGTTATATTTTATCTTTTTATTTTATATAATTCATATACATATATGTGGCCTCGAAACTCTACGGGGTTATTGCCACTATAATAATATTCTTATTTATATTATATTGTGTATACCCTGGTGTTATGTCATAGTATAGTGAGGTGTAGTAAGGGTCATGGTGTGGTGTCAGTAGCCCGGCATGCTTGACAGGTTGAGAGTCAGCTGAGTCAGATGCAAGCGGAGAAGGAAAGGTTCATGCACGAGGTGGAAGGCAGTATGAAGCAGTCTAGGTGCTCTTGTTGTTGGTGTTGTTGTTGTTGTTGTTGTTGTTGTTGTTGTTGTTGTTGTTGTTGTATCAGCTGTTGCGGTTGTTATATTGGTTTTTGCTGGTTTTGTATCGTTTGTTGTTGCTGTTTTTGTTGCTGTATTAGTTGTCGTTGACGTTGTTATGGTTCTTCCTCTCTTCATATTTTTCACTCTTGGCGGTTCCAATAATGAAATATATAAGTCAACTTTTCATCGACTTGCACACACCAGGGAATACATAGCGAGGCTGGAGACGGAAAAGAGTGAGTTGAACGTGTCTCTGAACGAGGAAAGAAGGTATCAGTGATGATGATGATGATGATGAGGATGATGATGATGATGATGATGGTGGTGATGATGATGATGATGATGATGATGATGATGATGATGATGATGATGATGATGATGATGATGATGATGAAAATGATGATGATGATGATGATGATGATGATGATGATGATGATGATGATGATGATGATGATGATGATGGTGACGATTATTATTACTATTATTATTATTATTATTATTTATATTATTATTATTATTATTATTATGCAGGAAGATAGAGGACTTGCAGTTTACACTTGAAGAG
>OX387250.1:7050129-7052629 GCA_947562095.1 Branchellion lobata
TTTTTGTTGAATATTTTGTTCAGAGATCTATCAACCACTCAGCCTTCGGACACGACACCGGAGAATGCAGACAAGATGAGACATACTGATCACCATCATCATCATTATCACCATCATCATCATTATCATCATCATCATCATCATCATCATCATCATCATTAGCATCATCATTATCATCATCATCATCGTCATTATCATCATCATCATCATCATCATCATCATCATCATCATCATTATCATCATCATCGTCATCATCATCATCATCATCATCATCATCATCATCATTATCATCATCATCATCATCATCATCATCATCATCATCATTATCATCATCATCATCATCATCATCATCATCATCATCATCATTATCGTCATCATCAGCACTGCCTTCTCATTTCCATCTTAAACATCTCGAAACTTGACATTTCAGTGGATGCCTCTAGAAACAGGGATGGGCGATTTTACATTGATCAATTTGAATGTTGAATGAAAATTAATGGACTTTATATAGCGGTCAACAAACCAATATTTCTGCTTTTCCTCATTATCAATCAAAATCAATCAGATGACATTGTGTGTATACTTGAATGTTCTCGTAGGATGTGTCTCTATGGTGATATGTCCATGGGGTTATGTGGCTTTTGGACTAAGTGGGTGTGTGTGTGTTTGTGTGTGTGTGTGTGTGTGTGTGTGTGTGTGTGTGTGTGTGTGTGTGTGTGTGTGTGTGTGTGTGTGTGTGTGTGTGTGTGTGTGTGTGTGTGTGTGTGTGTGTGTGTGTGTGTGTGTGTACATGTGCGTGTGTGTGTCTACATTCCAATACACACAACTTACATACATGGACACTCCTTCAATGTAACACGTATCTGACCACTCTCAACAATTCCAATGTTCCCGTCTACACCACTTTCTTCCACACCACCATACTGGCACATCAACTGTTACTTCATAGTGTTCTCGAGTGTTAAACCATAGTGTTATATTTAATGTTATAACAATTTTAAACCATAGTGTTATATTTAATGTTATAACAATTTTACATCTTATGTTACATTATAGTTTTACCGAATGTTATCTTGCGAGTGTTATCTCATTTGTTGCCATCGTTACTACAAGCACGTTGTTTAAAGTCTCTTCCTCATGCATGGAGTCTCTGGAGCGATCAGATGGCTGCAACACGCCTTGAATCTTCTTATGTCTCTGTTAGTGCGTTCTTGTGTGTGTCCCTGTGTCTTTTTGTGTTTGTTTGTCTGTATCTGTGTGTGTTTTCTTGATTGCAATTATGTGTGTATTTTTGAGTGTCACCGCGTGTTTTTGTGTGTCACTTTATTTTATTCTTTCTACTTTTTTTTGTTTTTTCATTAAATTTTCGTTTGTTGTGTGCTTATGTACATTTTAACGTGTGCTTGTGTGTGTTTTTGTGTGTGTGTGTGTGTGTGTGTGTGTGTGTGTGTGTGTGTGTGTGTGTGTGTGTGTGTGTGTGTGTGTGTGTTAGTTCAATATTTCTTCGTGTGGCTTGTTCATCGACTTTTTCACATTTTCTTGATTGGTTGATCTTGATAGTCACGTGAACGGTTGTCGCATAATTGAAGGAAATTAACAAAACATCGTCATTCTTGCAATATTCTCTAGCGCGTAACTTATGAAACATTAATTCTGATAGGGTAGTTCATAGAGATTTTCAAATTACTTTTCATATGCTGGTATTAAATTCTGTTTGGTGCTTTGATGAAATCATGGTTTTTGTTAGACGTTTGTCGATGATATTGATATGATCTACATAAATGTATTTTTTCATGATATTAATGTTACCATATAACGGCGTTTGTTGTTATATAACCACGTTTGTTAACGATATAACGATATTTGTAACGATGTAATGATCTTTGTTAACGATATGATCATGTCTGTTAACGATAAAGAATGTCTTAACATTTTAACCACGTCTGTTGACAATTTGATAATGCTTGTATCGATATAACAATGTTATTGGTAACTAATGTCTGGTAGCCATTCAATTGTGTTTGCAACGCTATGAGGAGCTTTGTTAGTGCAATCACCACTTCTCGCCAGCCATCCTTCGTGGTGTTCAAGTCCTCTAATGGTTCATCTTTTCAAATTTGTGTTCCGCCTTTTATACTTTTATACACCCTTGCAATTCGACATTTCATTAACGCTTCTACGTAATCGCACTTCGCTTTATCATATACTTCAAATCAGTACCTTCCTCAAACGCTACCAATCATGCTTCTTTGTTGAACATTTGTTTCAATTTCTCTCAATAAATACTAATGATTTTTCTCTTCGACAACGGGGCACTCGATAGTTCCGATCAGAAAGTGCATTTATGTAACGCCTTCGTCATGCCTTCATGACTCTTCCAGAAAAGTTTCAAGATGGGCTTGAACTACCAGGTGAGTAAACCACGCGTCAAACAAACTTCACAATTAAAAATTATCTTTATAACAATTATTCTCTGGTATGCTTTGCATAAATTAAAAAA
>OX387250.1:7057629-7085129 GCA_947562095.1 Branchellion lobata
GAATTTCAGTGTTTTGTGAAATCTTAAAAATACCCTATACATGTCATATGACTGTTTAAGCCTTAACGCAATCAGTCTTAAACTTTTCCGCGATACTGCATGTGGTTGTGACAGTGTAATGAGGTACTATGGAATTACAATACTCTGGTTTGCTTGAATCGGACTGGATGGAGTTCAGCTTCAATAGGTTTGGTTAAATTATAAAGCACTGGATTGGAATAGGTTTGTAAGATGGGAATGAGATAGACATGCTGGTTGAGTTGTAAAATATTTCATCATATTGTAGCGGATTGTGTTGAATGTTTCCATGGCAAGCCAACACCAACCTCCAACTGCCTCTTGTCCTGCTGCAGCCTCTTGATGATCGCACGTCCCTCCACAACCCCCTCCACCACCTCCTTCTCTCTTCTTTTCTCCCTTCCCTCTCCTTCTTTCAGCATCTCTCTACACTCGCCCAGCATAGCCTCCAACTCCACGTGTTCTGGTGTGGGGTTGTGTGTAGGAAAAACTATGAGTGTATGCTGCAGAGAGATCAACACGATGATACAGACTATCACAAAGGTTAATAAGTTGAAATGATAACTAATAGAAATTCTGAAAAATACATAAATGATCGAAGCTATAAGTCTATTTAGAAATATATAGACATAAAAAATATTGGTTGCTTGTTCTGTAAGTTGAATTGAATTTATTTGAGTTCAAATAAGTCAAATCTGACGTCTTTTTCGGTACCACATCACTCACTCTTTCCAGCCTGGTCAAGAGCGCTAAGGTGGAACTGAAGCTGGCTCTTCAGCCTTTCAAGCTCTACTCCTCGACTACTGCACTCCCCCTGACTGCTCTGTAACTTGCCCGCTAAACTCCTCTGGTGTGGTTTGGTGGCTAAGTGCAAGGATGTAGGTTTACAATACAATACAATAAAAACACGAATATTATTATAGTGGCATTAAACCCGTAGAGTTTCGAGGCCACTCGTTGGGTTGGCATTGTGGTGTTTTCCAGGTGGTGTTGTGTTGGCTTATTGTGTGTTTTTATTGTGTTGAGTTTGATTTCAATGTTATTTGATATTTTATCGTAATAATCCAAGTAACACCATTGAGGTTCGCTTCGCCCCACTGAATACCTCATTTCGACCATCTTTCAGTTTCATGTTTTCTTATGTATACTTTCATACAAGCACACCAACTGCATATGATCATTCAACTTCTACATAAAAATACTAACCTCACCTAGTCTTGTGACTTTTTTTATACGTTTTTTACTAGCCTTTTACAGCCTGGTACAGTCTTAGGTGCTCTTAAAAACATCTACAATCTTGAATAACCTCATGATCTCGAAAACTCATATAATCTTGAATAATCTTTAATCTTATATAATCATCCAGCCACCTTCTGCTGGTCAGCCTCTTGTGCCCACAAAGCAAACTGCTTGACCAACTGGCAGGCGGTGGAGACCTGGAATGTGACGTCGTCGTGGCTGGAAGGCACTGTCTTGTGCACTGTGGTGGGGATGTAGTTTGGTGGGGTGTGGTGTGAGTGGTGTGGTGGTGTGGTGATGTAGTTGGGTGTGGTGTGGTGTGAGTGGTGTAAAGTAGTTGGGTGTGATGTGGTGTGAATGGTGTAGTGTGGTGTGGTGGTGTGGTGATGTACTTGGGTGTGGTGTGGTGTGGGTGGTGTGAGTGATGTGGTGGTGTGGTGGTGTGGTGTGGTGTGGTTTGGTGTGGTGTTCTTTGGTGTGGGATAGATGGATGGGTGAAACGTCAATGGCTTTGATTGAGCTTTAAAGTATAAACACAGAAAAGTCTGAACATAGATGTTGTTTAAATAATGGCGACACATTCAAAGTTCTTAGTGGCGAGAGGCATATACCCGGTTGCGGAGGGCTGATGGAGCCATCTCTGCTCACTCTCAGACTCCCTTCTACCTCCCCCAACAACCTCCCCAACAGTTTTTTCACCACTTCTCCCTCTTTTGTCGCTATCTCAAGTTCTGTCTGCAAATTCGATCGACTTTCACGTTCCGAGTTCAATTCCTCCTCGAGACTTTTCATCTTTTGTTTCGTATCTGCCTGTTCTTCCTCCAACCTTTCTTCTGCATCTTTCTTCTCCATTTTTGTTCTTTCTAGCTCTGACTCTCTTGTTGCCAGGCTCATCCCCAGGTCTCTTAGTCTTCCTCCCACCACTTCAACCTCCCGCATTAGGTTCTCCTTCGTCTTGCAAGTCTCTACCAACTGTGGTGAACAACTTTACCGGTTTTATAAATATATTTTTTAAATTATTAGAATTAAATACTAAATACGCAAAATTACTCAACGCTGTGCTCTATTCATTGCAGTACAAATTAATTTTGATATACTATTTCTTCAAGCTGTGTTTCAATAGGCTCATTATGAGCGCCTCAGTTGCTTGTCGTGGCTCTTTACAAATTGAATTTAGTGTTTATTATTATTATTATTATTATTATTATTATTATTATTATTATTATTATTATTATTATTATTATTATTATTATTACTATTATTATTATTATTATTATTTTTAGTAGTATTATTATTATTATTATTATTATTATTGTTATTATTATTTTATTATTATTATTATTATTATTATTATTATTATTATTATTATTATTATTATTATTATTATTATTATTATTATTATTATTATTATTATTATTATTATTATTATTATTATTATTATTATTATTAGTAGTAGTAGTAGTAGTATTATTATTATTATTATTATTATTGTTATTATTATTATTATTATTATTATTATTATTATTATTATTATTATTATTATTATTATTATTATTAGTATTAGTATTATTATTATTATTATTATTATTATTATTATTATTATTATTATTATTATTATTATTATTATTATTATTATTATTATTATTATTATTATTATTATTATTATTATTAATTTTATTTTTATTATGAAACTGGAGTCAGTCCCAGTTAACTGAAAAAGCAACAACTGAGCTTTCTACCATAGGCTACAACAAGGATACAAGAGTTCCAGCATTAACACACAACCAAATAACATCACCAGCCATATCAACCTGGGTTTTTAACTCATTCATTTCTTCCTTCAACCCTTCCACCACTCTTCCCTTCTTCTCCCCCATTGCCTCACACGCAGCCAAGTCCTGCGCTAACTGTATTGAAATTTTATTGAAGTTTGGAAACTTAATGGCGTTTTATAATATCCCCGAAAACGAAAAAAATTTAAAAAAATAAAAAAAAAATTTTCAAATTTTTGAATTGGAAATAAATGATTTAAATTGAATTCTTTTAGATAAAAATTTATTTCGTTATATTGAGAAAAATATTTATAATAATAATTCAAAAAATATGTTTCAATAATTTAAAAAACAAATAAAAATTGAATAATTTTAAAAATTAAAATAATTCATTAACAATTATCAGAAAATAAATAAATAAAAAATAATATTTTTTTAAATCCCACCTTTTCCTTGTCCACTTCAGCCAGTTTCAACCTCTTGCTGACGTCATGATTGGCCCTTTTCCACTCCTTGCACTGACCCTCCACTACCCCCAGCCTGGCCCGTACCTCCTCCAACTCCTTTTCTGCCGCCGCCTTGCAAGACAACAAAGCTGTGGGCGGTGGGAGATGTGGGGGGGAGGGGGGGGGGGTTGTTGGCTTTGTGCGTGTTGTTTGGCTTTGTGTATTGGTTGCGTGCGTGGTAGTTGTATGTGTCTCAATTTGTATGTTGTTGTTTTTTTATTTCCAAACTTATTGAATGCAAAAGACTATCAGGGTGGGTAGACAGCAGGAAACAACTTTTGAATAGAACACCACAACAACAACAACAACAATTGAAAGGAACAACACCAAAACAACAGCGACAACAACAGTTGAATAGGACAACACCACAACAACAACAATTAAATAGGACAACACCACAACAAAAGCAACAACAACAATTAATAAGGACAACACCACAACAACAGCAACAACAACAGTTGATTAGAACAACACCAAAACAACAACAGTTGAATAGGACAACACCGCAACAACAACAACAACAACAGTTGAACAGGACAACACCGCAACAACAACAACAACAACAATTAATAAGGACAACACCACAACAACAGCAACAACAACAGTTGATTAGAACAACACCAAAACAACAACAGTTGAATAGGACAACACCACAACAACGACAGTTGAACAGGACAACACCGCAACAACAACAACAACAACAGTTGAATGTGACAACACCAAAACAACAGCGACAACAACAGTTGAATAAGACAACAGCACCTTGGAGCTTCCGGTCGGTCTCCAGAGCACTGCGGTTAAGTGCCACTTTTTCCTTTTCTGCTGCCTTGAGAGCTTGTCTCGTCTCGTTCAACGAACCCTGCAACATCCGCCTCTCACATTCCCCCTCCCCCACACTCCCCCTCATTAACACCAACTCCTTTTCCAAGCGTTCCTTAACACACTCTTCTGCGTGGGTGGGGATTTGAGCGGGATAGATTAGGAGAAGTTTGATGGAAATTCAAAATTGAAGAAGTTTAATGAAAATAACATTGTGTTTTGACGTACACCCAACTCACCACTATCCATATCCCCCATCCACCGTATACCACCCACCATGCATCAGCTGTTCCTTCAGCTCCCTCACTTCACCCAGCTGAGCATCCACCCGATCTGCTGCGCCTTGAAGCTGCACCTTAAGATGGTGGTTGTCAGTGGCAACAGCGTCCTTCTCCATGGCAATCTCTCTCAACCTGCTCCTTAAGCCTTCCATTTCTGTCGACAGAAGGTTTCTGCGTGCATGTCAGTGTTGTTGTTTGTGGTTGTTGTTGCTGTTATTTGTGGTTGTCTTTATTGTTTGTTGTTGTTTTTGTTGTTGTTTGTGGTTGTTGCTGTTGTTGCTTGTTGTTTATTGTTGTTGTTTTGTGTGGTTTGTTTGGTTTTTCTTACAAGTCTTGAGTAGATCTTTCATAAAACCTAATTAGGCCAGTAAGACTGGCCCAATGTTTCGAGCAACAATTAAAAATTTAAGAAAAAACATTATAGTGTCAGTAGTTTTTGTTGTGGTTGATCTAGAAAAAGTTTTAAAAACACCACCAACCTGTCCTGTTCCACCTGCCTCCTCAATCGCTCCAGCTCCCCCTCCAAGGCATCACCCCTCGCCTTCTCCCCCCTCACCAGTCCGTCCATGTCTCCCTTGAACTTGCGCTCTGCAGCCTGTGGAGCAAGGTATGAAACTTCTAGTCGCCATGCCCGACAACCATTGCAAAACAACAATATACGACATTAATGAATAAAATAATACAATACAATACAATATAATACAAAACAAATATGAGTATTATTATAGTGGCATTAATAATAGTTTTGTTATAGTGGAAATAAAAGTTAGTTTGAGATGCCTCAATAGGTGCGCTTCGGATGTTTATATATACACAACCAAAGCATCTTGAGCACTCCAATGACTGAGACAATAACCAAACTCGACAACAGAAACAAATGAGTAAAACAAGCTTGAAAAAGCGATTTTGAAAATAATAATAATTAATAATATAAATAATAATCATAAGATGGATACTAAAGATATAATACTGAAGGTATAATAGTGTTACTATTTATAGTTTTATTGCCAACCTGCTGGGTTGCCAAGTCTCTCTTCAGTGACGTCAGCTTCTCTACCAATGTCGCCCTGCTGTCCTCGTGTCTGTCTAGCAACTGCCATCGTTATCAGCATCATCATCATCAGCGTCGTCATCATCATCATCATCATCATCATCATCATCATCATCATCATCATCATCATCATCATCATCATCATCATCATCATCATCATCATCATCATCATCATCATCATCATCATCATCATCATCATCATCATCATCATCATCATCATCATCATCATCATCATCATCATCATCATCATCATCATCATCATCATCATCATCATCATCATCATCATCATCATCATCATCATCATCATCATCATCATCATCATCATCATCATCATCATCATCATCATCATCATCATCATCATCATCATCATCATCATCATCATCATCATCATCATCATCATCATCATCATCATCATCATCATCATCATCATCATCATCATCATCATCATCATCATCATCATCATCATCATCATCATCATCATCATCATCATCATCATCATCATCATCATCATCATCATCATCATCATCATCATCATCATCATCATCATCATCATCATCATCATCATCATCATCATCATCATCATCATCATCATCATCATCATCATCATCATCATCATCATCATCATCATCATCATCATCATCATCATCATCATCATCATCATCATCATCATCATCATCATCATCATCATCATCATCATCATCATCATCATCATCATCATCATCATCATCATCATCATCATCATCATCATCATCATCATCATCATCATCATCATCATCATCATCATCATCATCATCATCATCATCATCATCATCATCATCATCATCATCATCATCATCATCATCATCATCATCATCATCATCATCATCATCATCATCATCATCATCATCATCATCATCATCATCATCATCATCATCATCATCATCATCATCATCATCATCATCATCATCATCATCATCATCATCATCATCATCATCATCATCATCATCATCATCATCATCATCATCATCATCATCATCATCATCATCATCATCATCATCATCATCATCATCATCATCATCATCATCATCATCATCATCATCATCATCATCATCATCATCATCATCATCATCATCATCATCATCATCATCATCATCATCATCATCATCATCATCATCATCATCATCATCATCATCATCATCATCATCATCATCATCATCATCATCATCATCATCATCATCATCATCATCATCATCATCATCATCATCATCATCATCATCATCATCATCATCATCATCATCATCATCATCATCATCATCATCATCATCATCATCATCATCATCATCATCATCATCATCATCATCATCATCATCATCATCATCATCATCATCATCATCATCATCATCATCATCATCATCATCATCATCATCATCATCATCATCATCATCATCATCATCATCATCATCATCATCATCATCATCATCATCATCATCATCATCATCATCATCATCATCATCATCATCATCATCATCATCATCATCATCATCATCATCATCATCATCATCATCATCATCATCATCATCATCATCATCATCATCATCATCATCATCATCATCATCATCATCATCATCATCATCATCATCATCATCATCATCATCATCATCATCATCATCATCATCATCATCATCATCATCATCATCATCATCATCATCATCATCATCATCATCATCATCATCATCATCATCATCATCATCATCATCATCATCATCATCATCATCATCATCATCATCATCATCATCATCATCATCATCATCATCATCATCATCATCATCATCATCATCATCATCATCATCATCATCATCATCATCATCATCATCATCATCATCATCATCATCATCATCATCATCATCATCATCATCATCATCATCATCATCATCATCATCATCATCATCATCATCATCATCATCATCATCATCATCATCATCATCATCATCATCATCATCATCATCATCATCATCATCATCATCATCATCATCATCATCATCATCATCATCATCATCATCATCATCATCATCATCATCATCATCATCATCATCATCATCATCATCATCATCATCATCATCATCATCATCATCATCATCATCATCATCATCATCATCATCATCATCATCATCATCATCATCATCATCATCATCATCATCATCATCATCATCATCATCATCATCATCATCATCATCATCATCATCATCATCATCATCATCATCATCATCATCATCATCATCATCATCATCATCATCATCATCATCATCATCATCATCATCATCATCATCATCATCATCATCATCATCATCATCATCATCATCATCATCATCATCATCATCATCATCATCATCATCATCATCATCATCATCATCATCATCATCATCATCATCATCATCATCATCATCATCATCATCATCATCATCATCATCATCATCATCATCATCATCATCATCATCATCATCATCATCATCATCATCATCATCATCATCATCATCATCATCATCATCATCATCATCATCATCATCATCATCATCATCATCATCATCATCATCATCATCATCATCATCATCATCATCATCATCATCATCATCATCATCATCATCATCATCATCATCATCATCATCATCATCATCATCATCATCATCATCATCATCATCATCATCATCATCATCATCATCATCATCATCATCATCATCATCATCATCATCATCATCATCATCATCATCATCATCATCATCATCATCATCATCATCATCATCATCATCATCATCATCATCATCATCATCATCATCATCATCATCATCATCATCATCATCATCATCATCATCATCATCATCATCATCATCATCATCATCATCATCATCATCATCATCATCATCATCATCATCATCATCATCATCATCATCATCATCATCATCATCATCATCATCATCATCATCATCATCATCATCATCATCATCATCATCATCATCATCATCATCATCATCATCATCATCATCATCATCATCATCATCATCATCATCATCATCATCATCATCATCATCATCATCATCATCATCATCATCATCATCATCATCATCATCATCATCATCATCATCATCATCATCATCATCATCATCATCATCATCATCATCATCATCATCATCATCATCATCATCATCATCATCATCATCATCATCATCATCATCATCATCATCATCATCATCATCATCATCATCATCATCATCATCATCATCATCATCATCATCATCATCATCATCATCATCATCATCATCATCATCATCATCATCATCATCATCATCATCATCATCATCATCATCATCATCATCATCATCATCATCATCATCATCATCATCATCATCATCATCATCATCATCATCATCATCATCATCATCATCATCATCATCATCATCATCATCATCATCATCATCATCATCATCATCATCATCATCATCATCATCATCATCATCATCATCATCATCATCATCATCATCATCATCATCATCATCATCATCATCATCATCATCATCATCATCATCATCATCATCATCATCATCATCATCATCTCCACCATCCCACAACTGATATGAGGATCGGACTAACAAAGCTCCAAGGTAGTGGCATTGTGCCGAAACACCCAGCCGACTAAGCTTATGTTTACGCAAACATACTCAAAGCCACACATCCAAACACAATACAAAATGCTACATAAACCCACGCACGCAATCTCCACAATCACAACACTGCCACTGATGACAGCCCACCCACCTCTTGTCTCTCCTTCTCGGCAGAGAACAACTGCATCTGCAAACTTTTTTTCACCTTCGCCACATCCTCCCTCCATCCGTCCTCCAACGCCCTCATCTTCCTCTCAGCCTCTTCCTTCTCCTTCTCCATCCTTCCCACCAGCTCCTCCTCCCTCCTCTCAAACTCCTCTTTTGCAGTCTCCTGTCAGATCGTTTCGTAATGTTTGGTTATTTTGATAAAATTACACTGATTTGATATGTTTGGTAGGTAATAGTCATTATAATCAAAGAGCTCCAATACCACGTAGTTTGATAGTTTAATCATCATTATTTAAAATTACGATATGTTTACTTATTTTTAATTATTCACTTTGGTTTTAAATAGAAAAGCTTGCATATATAATCTCTTCAACCCACCAAACCCCCTACCTTATCACGAGTGACTGCCTCTACAGCTTCGTCCATCTCTCTCCTCCCTCCCTCTATCGTTTCTTTCATTTTCTCATCCTTCTCTTCAATAACTTTCTTTTTCTCGTTCCTTTCCAGTTCAAACTCTTCTGCATTCTTTTTCACCTCCTCCATCAATCTTTCCACATCCTCTGTCGTACAGTTGGAAGACAATTATATAAAATTATTATAAAAAGACAAAATCAATCTTTCCACATCCTCTGTCGTACAGTTGGAAGACAATTATATAAAATTATTATAAAAAGACAAAATAAAAATACTTATAAAAATATTAGGTGAATTAATCATAATTATTTCTACTGTTATTTATTCATTTACCTTATGAATTGCATTATATCTCATAACTTATTTTATCCAACTTCACTAACGTACCTTTCATCATCGTTCTCTTCCTCTTCATCTCATGCAGCTCCTTCTTTAGTCCATCCATCTGTTCCTCACGTGACTTCAGTTCTCCTTCCAACTGCCTCTTCTCCTCCTCCCTCTTCTTCTCTCCATCCTCCGTGGCAGCGAGCAACTGCGGTTGTTGAATGTTTGTTAGTTGTTGAACTAGCTTCGAAAAGATGTTGTAAAAGCTGTTGCAAAAGATGTTGCAAAAGATGTTGCAAAAGATGTTGCAAAAGATGTTGCAAAAGATGTTGCAAAAGATGTTGCAAAAGATGTTGCAAAAGATGTTGCAAAAGATGTTGCAAAAGATGTTGCAAAAGATGTTGCAAAAGATGTTGCAAAAGATGTTTCAAAAGAGGTTGCAAAAGATGTTGCAAAAGATGTTGCAAAAGATGTTGCAAAAAAAGTTGCAAAAGATGTTGCAAAATATGTTGCCGAAGAATATGGAACAGTTGCAACATAAATTGTTGCAACTGTTGTTACATACTTTGGAGAAAAAAAGTTATGCAACAGGTGACTCACTCCCTTCATTTCTGTTATCATTCTTTCTTTTTCTTCTATTTCTTTCAACAATTCTTCCTTCTCAGCCACCAGCTCAGCAGCTTTGCTCTTTATAGAGTCTGTTTCTCTATTCAAGTTTGAAAGATGGAATATTCATTGGGTTGAAGTGGTTTCTACCGAGTCAGTTTTTATGTGCGAAAATTAGAAGGTTTTTACAACACAACAACATCAACACAAAAACAACATCAACACAACAACATCAACACAACAACATCAACACAGCAACATCAACACAAAAACAACATCAACACAACAACATCAAAATAACGACAACATCAGCAAAATAACAAAGCAGACTCAGCAGCGGCTCCAAAGAATTCAACCAAACACCACCATCATAACACCACTAAGAACACTATAAAAACACCACCAGCACAACAACAGCAACAACAACACAACCACCAACACAACAACACCACCATTAAAAAAACACCACCAGCACAACACCACCAGCAACAACAACACAACCACCAACACAACAACACCCCCACTATAAAAACACCACCAGCACAACTACAGCAACAACACAACAATATCCCCACTACAAAAACACCACCAACACAACAACAGCAACAACACAACAACATCACCATTACAAAAACAACCAACACAACAACAGCAATAACACAACAAAATCACCACTACAAAAACACCACTAGCAAAACAACAGCAATAGACCCTTCAGAAGCATTCCGTTGCATCACCAGATCCTGTTCCTTCTTTTTTTGCCCACTCAAATCCTCGTTCAATTTGAGCACCTTTGAGGCTGACTCCTCCATCTTCACACACAGCTCCTCCCTCTCTTTCTTTCCTCCTGCCAACTCCGCCTCCAAACCTCCAAAGAGGTAGGTTTTTTTTTTCAATTTTAAAAAATAATATAAAACATGTGTAATCGGTAACTTAAACTTTTCAAATTCACAAGATTATAGAATCACTTCATGAAAAATTCGACTCACGAGCCACGCATCTGGCCAGCTCTGTGTTCTCTTCCTCACACTTGTTCAACTTATCAAGTACTCCCTGCTTGCCTTCCTCGATCAACCCCTGCTCGCACAGCAAACTTTGCTTTTCCAGCTCCAGCTGTTCAGAAGAAAACGTTCAAGTCTCAGTTCGGTTTGGAAGTTTTTTTATCAGTTTTTTCTATCAGTTTTTTCTATCAGTTTCTTCTATCAGTTTTTTTATCAGTTTTTTTATCAAAAAATCCCTTAAAATAAAAATGGAAGTAAATAGAATAAAAAAAATAGAATGAAGCATGGAAGTGAAAAAATTGAATAGAAAACAAAACGATTGAAGGGCGTCAGGCCACTGGAAGATTGCATTAGTTAAGTTGGAAACAGTTCCATACGCTTCCCCCTGTACCATCTCCCACAATCTTCCATACACCACTTCTACCCTCTTTAGAGAGCTGTTCAGTATATACTTTTCTTTGTTCAACTTATTGAGTGTCTCTTCGCTCCTCGCCAGCAGTCCCTTCAGCCGCACCACTTCCTCCTCCACCCCCTGTCTCTCTCTCTGTGTCTCCGTCAACACGTCGCCTTCAATATTGGTTTTACACTATTATTCCTTTATTGTTGTTGTTATTATTATAAAATTTCTTATTCATTTATCATAATTACTACCAACCTCATCATCACAGCCATCACCGCCGCTACCACCACCTCCACCAACACCCCCACCACCACCACCACCACCACCACCACCACCACCACCACCACCGCCAAACAACCACCACTGCCGCCACCACCAACACCACCACCACCACCACCACCATCACCACCAACACCACCACCACCACCACCACCACCACCACCACCACCACCACCACCACCACCACCACCACCACCACCACCACCACCACCACCACCACCACCACCACCACCACCACCATTCACCAAGGTTTTCCTTCTCACTTCCAGTCAGTCTGACCTCCTGCATGGCTCTGTCCAGCAGATCCTTCACCTTCAGCAACTCACCCTGACCTACTGACCTACTTGTTTCTGACGTCATCAAGGATTGCTTGCTGGCGGAGTGGTGTTGGCAGTGGTGCAATGGTAGTGGTGGTAGTTGTGGTGGTGGTAGTGGTTGTGATGGTGGTGGTGGTAGTGGTGGTGGCAATGGGGAGATGGTGGTGGTGGATTGTAGAAAAATGGGTGATGGATGATAAAAGTAAAAGTATATTCAAAGAGGAAGCAATTGGGTTGTTTAAAGTTGTATGATGTAGTCGGGCAACCAACCAATCAGCGAGCTGCTTGTTTAGCTTGTCATTGTCTGCAACCAATGAGAGCACTTTATTTTCAATTCCTCTCTTCTCTTCAGCCAATCGTTGGGCTTCATTAAGAGCCTTTTTCACTTCGCCCTCCAGTCTTTCGTTGTGATTGGTCAGATTTTCTTTGGAACTTTCGAGAACTTTGTGGTGAGTCTTTAGAGCCTCCAGACCGCCTTGGACTCCCTCTTTTGCCACCTTCTCTCTCTCACACTGCTCCGTCCTGGATACGTTCATCTTCTGGATCAACCATCGTCACCCTCTCAAACATCATTAGGATAAGAATAAATCTAATCTCATTTAATTCAATCCACTTTACTGTGACGTAATCTAATCTAATCTATCTATTGGATCTAGCAAGTTCGTTTTAAAATTATGAAAGAGTTTAATGCTAAAAGTGAAGCGCTGAATGAAGGGTTGTACAGCTGTTTGACTTGTTCCCTAGCGACTTCCATCCTTTGCAGGAACTCTTTTTTCTCCTCCACAAGGCCTGCCACCCTCTCCTCCAGCCAAAAAACTTTTTCTCCATTGTTCAACACCTCGCTCTTCAGGTCCATCAACTGGCGAAGTGGGTTGAGTGGCTGGTTTGTTAGAAAGGTGATTGCTTGTTTGATTGATCGGTTGTTTGATTGATCGGTTGTTTGATTGATTGCTTGTTTGATTGATCGGTTGTTCGATTGATCGGTTGTTTGAGTGATCGGTTGTTTGATTGATCGGTTGTTTGATTGGTTGGTTGTTGTCTAATGTTTGGCAGTTTGGTTGGTTAAAGTGTTGTTGAGTGGTCTATTAACTGGTTTTTTCATATTTTGGCGTAGTTTTAGTGGCCTAATATTTTCTCAAATATTTTTCTAAACTTCGATTTTAAGTAACTCTAGTGTTTTGGTAGAAGAGGTCATAGACAAACAAGGCCGTAAAAACAAACAAAAAACAGACACACAAAAGCAAGTTCATACTAAACCATTTCTTCCCTCACCCACCTCCAACTGTTTCTTGTGCAGTCTCTTCCTGAACACCGCCAGAATGGAGCTGGTGGTAAGAACATCAAGACCATCTTCGTCTTCTTCATCACCTCCGCCACCATCAGCATCATCAGCAGCACCATCAACGCCATCATCCATAAACAAATTAGGACGAGGTTTTTTTGATTGGCTCCCAACAAGACGGTTGAGGCCGTTAGAGACGCTGTTGTGCTTCACAGGTGAGCTCGAACAAGATCTGACCTTGGGAGCAGTCTTGTGCGCAGTGGTGAAGTCCCTGTTCTCACTCAAGTGCCTGGTTCTTCTCTCCACTCCTTTCCTCCTCCCCCTCCCCGTGTGGGTGTGTTGTTCCACTGCAACTCCAACCACACCTCCAATCTTGAAATCTCCATCATCTTCTCCCTCTCCGTCACTCATTTGTCCATCTTTTTCATCATCTTCCACGTAAGCCTTAAACAGCGTCTCTTCCGCACTCTTCTTGTCTCTTCCCTTCCTCCCTTTAGACACCCTCCCTCCTCTGGCCTTGTGGGGGGTTCTTTCTAGAGTCTGAAGCTTGTTCTGCAGCGAGGTCAGTTTGAGCTTAAGCACGTCTATAGTATTCTCCTTGTCCACCAGCTGTGTCTTCAGCGCCTCTGTCGCCAGGCTGTGCGTCCTGAAGCTACAAGGTTATGAATGAGTAACTAAAGCTATAATATTATATCTCGTTTTGATATTTAATTTTGATTTTTTCATTTAATTTCAAACATTATTTTTGATTTCCATTGTTATAATTATTAACATGTAAATTTATATATTTATTTATATATTCATTTATTTATTTATTTCATTACTTATCGTTGTTTTGAACAGTTTACACACTAGTTTCTCCACAAAGAACTCCTTCCACAGATCCTCATTCAACCCATCCATGCAAATCACTCACGTCTCATGAACTTCACTCATTCTTCTTTCAATCTTCTTCCTTTCTTCTTCCCCCTCCTCTCCCCTCCTTCTCACCATCTCCATCAGCCTCTCATTCTCTCTCCTTTCGAACTCCAAATCTCTCTGTGAAAAATATATGATGGTTAGTTCTCCTTTGATAGGAATCACCACCACTATCATGATCAATATCATCCCCACCAGCATCACCGTCATCACCATCACCATCACCATCACCAGCATCACCGTCATCACCATCACCATCACCAGCATCACCGTCATCACCCTCACCATCACCATCACCAGCATCACCATCACCACCATCACCATCACCAGCATCACCATTACCATCATCACCATCATGATCACCACCTCTAGGCTTTTGGCCTTGTTGGCATAGGTTTGACACATGTTCTGTATGGGGAGGAAGGTTTGTGAGAGTTCACATGATAAACGAAGTTGGTCCTTGCTGAAGTCCCTTCTGAGAATTTCCTGGTCGAGCTTGAGGGAGGAAATGGTGTGGCTGAGAGAAAGTATCTTTGCTTTGTAGTCCGTCTGTTGCTGTTCCCGTCTCTGTGTGCGTGTTTGTGCGTGCGTGCATGCATGCGTGCGTGTGTGCGTGGTTGTGTACGTGGTTGTGTGCGTGCGTGTGTGTGTGCGTGCGTGTGTGTGTGCGTGCGTGTGTGCGTGCATGCATGTGTGCGTGCGTGCGCTTAAGGGTGTTAAGGCTACCCCGTGGATAATTCTAGACTCCTCCTCTTTCTCCTTCATCTTTTCCACCTGCCTCAGCAGCCTCTGCACCTCGGAGCTCAGAGTGTTCTTTGCTGCTTGGCACTGTTCCAACTGCTCCTTCAACAACTCGTTCAGCTGTTTCAAGTTCTCCGCCCTGCAAACATTTTAACTCTGAGTTACTTCTTAATTTCCTTATCTTTCATTTGATTGTTTCATTTCCAATTTTTTTATTTTTTTTATTTTTTTATTTTTTCTTTTTTTCATTTTCAAACTTCAACTTATTATTAATACATTAAGAAATTGTTCATGAAAACAATTATATTTGCCAAATTAAAAAAAAATTAATGAAGTTTAAAACAAAAAAATTCTTTTTTTAATTTTAAATTAACAAAAATTTTATTATTATTATTATTATTATTAATAAATTCAAAAAATAAGCTAGATTCCAAGAACTCAGCGAAAGTCACCTTTGCACCTCGTCATCAATCTTCACCAACAACCTCGCTGTCTCTTTCGAGTGCTCCTCGCTTATCGTCTGCCACGGGTTGACAACTGTCTTATCTTCTTTTTTATTCAATAATTTTTAAGTTTTAAATCAAAAAATTTTATATAGGTTTATAACAAATATATTTATTTATTTATTTTTTTATAGTCTTCATTGAAGCAAATCCAGACAAACGCTGGAAATGGCACAAAACATGGTGAACAATCAAAATGAAAGAAAAAACCTAAAATCGACATAAAGTGACTCAGATCATTTTTTTGAGAATTTTTTATTATATTGTAACTTTTTTATAGTAAACTAACTTCATTTGATTGTCATCCTATTGCGGAGTTTAATTGTTAAATGTTTTATCCTTCTATAAGCTTTTCGTTGCAGATTAATTCGAGTTTTTGGGCGTTTTCAAACTTATCCGTTGGTTACCTACCACGTCGTGTCGGGTGGTATTCTGGAAGGCGCTTGAAGAAAGGCGCTCCTCTAGAGCGGTGCAGCGCTGTTTGTATTGTAAAAGCTGTGGTGGTGGTGGTGGTGGTGGTGGTGGTGGTGGTGGTAGTTATGGGGGTGGAGGTGGTGGTGGTGGGGATGGTGGTGGTGGTAGTGGTGGTGGTGGTGGTGGTGGTGGTGGTGGTGGTGGTGGTGGTGGTGGTGGTGGGGATGGTGGTGGTGATTGTGTTGGTGGTGGTGGTGGTGGTGATGGTGGTAATTGTGTTGGTGGTGTTGATGGAGCGTATGAGTGGAAGTAAGGCATATAATACAAAAAATGGATCAAATAAGCGGATATAACGAAAAGTATGGGAGGGACAAGCATGTACACCGGGAAAGATGGCTGAAATGGTCGAGTGAATGAATAGAAAGTATTTGGAACAAAGATTGAATTAAAAGTACTGGAGAGAAACAAGTGTTTAAAACAAGAAGCAGAAAAAGTGAAAAATTCATCCTCAACCCTCCACCTTCTCCTGCAGCTTCTGCACCAAGGTGGTCTGTCTCTGTTGTCCCTCATGGAAGGCTCGGACCTTCCTTTCGTAGGCCTGTTGGCCTTCCATCAATACCTTCCTCAGTTGGCTGTTCTGCTGCAAAAGGCTTTGAGAACCGCCCGAAATGTCGGTATCTGAGGACTCTGAAGACCCCCTTGGTGGTGGTGTTTGTGGTTGTTGCTTCGTGGTTGTGGTGGTGGTGTTTGTGGTTGTTGCTTCGTGGTGGTGGTGGTGGTTGTTGCTTCGTGGTGGTGGTGGTGGTGGTGTTGGTGGTTGTGGTGGTGATGGTGGCGGGGGTGGTGGTGGTAGTGGTGGTGGTGGTGGTGGTGGTGGTGGTGGTGGTGGTGGTGGTGGTGGTGGTAGTGGTTGGGGTGGTGGTGGTGGTGGTGGTGGTGGTGGTGGTGGTGGTGGTGGTGGTGGTGGTGGTGGTGGTGGGGGTGGTGGTGGTGGTGGTGGTGGTGGTGGTTGGGGTGGTGGTGGGGGTGGTGGTAGTGGTGGTAGTGGTGGTGGTGGTGGTGGTGGTGGGTGTGGTGGTGGTGGTGGTGGTGGTGGTGGTTGGGGTGGTGGTGGTGGTGGTGGTGGTGGTGGTGGTGGTGGTGGTGGTGGTGGTGGTGGTGGTGGTGGTGGTGATGGTAGTGGTGGTGGTGGTGGTGGTGGTGGTGGTGGTGGTGGTGGTGGTGGTGGTGGTGGTGGTGGTGGTGGTGGTGGTGGTGGTGGTGGTGGTGGCGGTGGCTTTGTGGTGGCTTTGTGGTGGCTTTGTGGTGAAAGTATGTGGAAGGAAAGGGTTCAATTGAGTATATTGAAAAAATTAAATGAACAAAGTTTTATAAACTTATTTAAATAATCATGAAGGCTCAGTGGAAGTTTGCTGAAATGAAAATGCAATAAAGTCAAAGGCAATACCTTATAACAAAATGCAATGCAATGCACTACAATGCAATAAAAGGAAATATTGGAAGAGTGTGGTGAGATGATGTTCAGAAGTGTTTCATGAAAGAAGAAAACTAAGTTTCGAATGAACCTGGAAGGAGCCTGTAAGGCATCAAAGTTGTTTTGTGCTTTGGAGGTTGATGGGTGCATTGGTGGAGGGTCGTTGAATGTTTGGGCTGGTGAAAACGAAAAAGAGAGAGACTGATGTACAGTGGCTGGTGTGGTGTTGTATGGGGTGGTGGAGTGTGGCTTGGTGTTGCATGGAGTGGTGTTGCATGGAGTGGTGTTGCATAGAGTGGTGGAGTGTTGAGCGGTGGAGTGTGTTTCTTTCTCATGTCTCACTGAAGTTTCCACCTGAGATGAGTTGGTACATTGCATGAGTCATCTCGTAAAGGAACAATGTTACGACACAGAGCTGGTTTCAATTAGCAGGTTTTGTTCATTTCCATTGGAACAAGTTGAAACACGTGAAAAATCAACAGTATTGTAACTTTTTATAAGCTTTATCAACCTCTAACTTCTTCCAAAAATCTTTGACACCCCTCCAACAACCACTAACACCCCTCCAACAAATCCAACAACCACTAGCACCCCTCCAACAACCACCAACAACTTTTCAGTACTCCTCTTTCTACAACCTTTATGTAAACTATACCAAGCCCTCATACGCAAAACTCCCAACAATGAAGTGGTCTTGAAGCTCTAAGGCTAAATATAACTATAATAATAATAATTCTTTATTTAACTATTCATTTGTTATATTCATTCATTTTTTGTATTGTATTACATTGTATTATATTGCCTTAAATACAATAGTATGGCGTAATATTGTGGGGTATTGAATTATACTGTATGATATTGCAGTAGATTGTGTTTCATGGTATTGTATTTTATGGTATTGTATCATATTTAATTTTATGGTATGGTATTGTATTTTATTTCATGGTATTGTATTTTATTTTATGGTATTGTATTTCATTTTATTGTATGGTATGGTATTGTATTTTACTGTAGGACATGGTAACACCTGATGGCTTCGAGCCCCTCGTTGACTTCGACACCTCTTCAGCCTCTCTTCATACTCTTGCAGATCCTCTCTCAACTGAGACTTCGAAGCTTCCATATCTCCCTTGTCACTCCCTTCTCCCTCCTGGTTGCAAAAGGTCTTCCAGCTCGTCACCTTGTCTACCAGCATGTCCCGTACCATCTCTGCCCCCTTCATACTGCCGTCATCATCGGCTTCTTTGAGCAGGTGTTTCTCTAGGTCCTGTGATGGGTGGGTGGTAATGTTAGGATGTGTTGTTGGTTGTTTGGACGGTTGTTTGAGTCGTGATGGTTCGGGTAGTGGTGGTTTTGTTTGGGTAATTGTTCTCGTTAGTAGGACGAGTTATTGGTCGGATGGTTTTGTTGGTGGGTTTTTGTTAAGGTGGCTGTTGTGAAAATAACTGTGTGAATGGTAAAATTGATTGCGGGGAGCCTGTGTGTTGATTGGAATGATCATGTGGAGTGTTATGTGTTTTGATGAAGCTTGCATCGAGCTACTAGCCTATGCAAGATTGAATGTAAACTTACTCATTAAAAAAAACAAAAATATTATGGTTGTAAAGTTTTAAGTTTGTATGCAAAGACTTGTATTTAATCTGAGCATTTAATGGCACAAACTGCAGTGAAACCTCCACCACTTTGTCCATCTTGAAACTCGAGTCATCACTCATGGTGCAACGAAAGCGTTATTGTTTTTGATCTTCCTCACACGACGTTGTCACTTTTCTGAAATATGAAAAGTGACTATGTACGATCCTTATGTCGACTTGCTTCGCGAACGTTCGCTTGGCCTTCAAGCACGCATCTCCCTCAAACTTCCAATTTCTCGAGATCTCTTTTTACCACTTGTCTCCTCAAGTTTTAACACGAAACTTCAAAGTTTTTCGATCATGGTTGCCAAGCAAGCGACTCCATGGCAACATAGGTGGAGCCCTAGAGCCTCCTGTCAGCTTATTAGTCGATCAATTTAATTAGCATTTTTAAAAGTTAGTTCTACTTTTATTGAGATGAATCAAGTTGATAGGCTAAAACACGTTGATTTGTGGCAGATTGTAACATGTGGTCACACTGAGGTAATTTAAAACAGCTTTCTGTTCTTTGTTGCTTTAGCCCAGGCCTTAGCGTGCCACTTTGAAATGTGAGCGTGAGATACAAGGTTCGATTCGCGACTTAGTGAATTTTTTTTTTTAATTTAAAATCTCGCTTAAAAAATGAGAAATTAGGAAAATCAAAGTGAAAAAAAACATTTCAAAAGTGCTCGTGTACTGTGGTTAGTGTAGCAGGCTCGAATATTGGTGGTTGATGATCTCACGACCAAAACCATTGCTGTGTATTGCTTCATTGCAATTACGAGATCGATTGAACGTTTTCTTTGTGAAATCAATAACGAAATCAAACTGATTTGTCGGTAATAAGTTTATTCATAGCTGGCTTTTATGCGTTGTTTCGGTAAAAATGAAATCAGAATGAAATGATTAGTGGTTTCTAAGAGAGCTGTTGTCACTATACCATTAGACATTAAAGCTATTTTAATCCCTTACTCAAACACGGAAAAGCGCACCGGGCATGCCTGTTTGAACAAATAAATGAGAATCCAACGGTAAACCATACGAAACAGAATGAGTCACGTCTGTTTATTGAACATTTTTGTAGCTTCGATTTTTAATTGAATAAGATAACTTTTTGGAGAATGTCACGTTTTTAAGCAAAGAAATGGATGGGTGGCGTGTTTTTGTTGAAGTTGAAGTTGTAGAACTGAAACGCAGTAGCTGCTCTGTTTGCTTATCTCTTATATCGATTGGTGACTGATCACTGTAACTAGTGGGTTAGGTGGTCTAACTATGTGATTCAGATGCCTTAAGTGAGCAGAGGGAGTTGAATTAGATGGGTTAGTTTAGTTTAACAGTTTATCATAGCCAAAAGAAGACATCAAATAGAAAATAAGTTTTAGAGAAGGCTGCTCTTAGAAGAAGTTAAACATGGACCTCCCGCATCTGACTTATGCTAGTTATTAGTTACCACCTCTTGCGACCACACACACCACCCATTCCCCAGGCCACCACCCTCAGTTGCTGCTTAATCTTTAGATTATTTAAGGTGCTTTTGATCATTTTTAAAACGTCGTACTTATTGTTGATACTTATTTAATAAAATTGAATCTATGAGTTTCTGACAAAAGCTCGTTTCAAGACTCTGTGACATAAGCGGGCCTGTCGAATAAACAACTTGAAACATTCAATGCGGAATAAATAAATAAATAAACATGAAAACTCCCAAAAATAAAAAATGAAGTTCATCACAAATTCAACACAAAAGTTTAGTCCCAAAGTGGAAAATTTCCATCGAAGCGAAATTAATACTAAAACGCAGTACCGCACAGCCTTATCGATCAATGAGGCCCAACTTCACTTACGCAAGCGCCTTTTATGCTTTCTCCACGTTTTCGCACGTAGCCCAAATGTTTTTGGTATTTTTTATGAAATTGAGACTTGGGAGGCCTTTTGAATTTAATTTTTATTTGTGCCTCAAACGTGTTTGAACGTGAAATGTGGAGTGCAGACAACTTTTATTATTTCATTATCATTATTAGACAAGTTCAATGGCGTTATTTCAATTGATTTTTCTATTTTGTTTCGTTTTTCTTCCTTATTACGTTAAATTTCTTTTTGAAAAATGCGACTTGTTTCTTAGATTTTTAACACATCCGCGCTGGTCTGGACTCAATCAAAGCTTGTAGCAACAAATTTATGTGCCTTCCGTCTTCAAAATCCGCCAACCTTATACTCTACGTTGTTTCTGAACTAACGTATTTGGCTACAAAGAATAACTCACTCTGCATGCTGTTATAAAAGATACAGAATATAAAGTGTTCGTGTGAAACCCCATCCCGGAAAACTAGAAAACTGCATGGACTATCCATCCCAACCTCACGGCCTCTTCGATAGTTTTCGACCTGTTTGTAATAATTGGCCTATCACCACCTATGTAGACCGCCTTACAAAATCATGGCCTACTTTGCCACAAGAAAATAAGCTTTGAATATATATAAACCAGCCGAACAAGTCAGGCGCGTATCGAACGTGCTCAATAGAGATGAGTCTTAACCGGGGTTTTGTATGCCCAGCCTTCGTGAACATATTTACTCTTTCCACAAGGAAAGAAATTTCGTGAGAATGTGGAAGCCGAAACCACCTTCGTCTTATATTTAAGCAGTATCAATTTCAGCATTCTCCAAGTTGTTTATGCATCGAGAAACGGGTTTACACGCATATGAGTAACGACCGAACCATTCGAATCTGAATCTCGTCTGGCGCCTTAACACTCAACCTCCGTCTGTTTTTTGCCTTTTCAAACTCAGCTTATAGCTCTCTGTTTTCAAGTACCTTAGCAAAAAACAAAGGCGACCTTTGTATCGAAGTATTCGAATCAACCATCAAACTAACAAATGAGACAAAAGTTGATTCTTTATGTTTATTTTTAGACCAACCGGGAGGACGACCTCGTAATTTTGAGTATTATTCTGCTGAATTGAACCGTTTGTTGATTGAAAGACGGAGCTACGCATATTTATTTAGTGCGAAATATCTCAACCAACCAAAAAGAGGTCACACGACGGAGGCTATTTTTAAACGAAGCATATATTTGCATAAGTTTTCAAAGAAGCATGAAAACGAGTCAAAAAATGCAAAAATAAATAAATTTGTTTTTTCAATATTTTGATGTTTTCAACTAAAAAAAGTTTGATAGAGTGTAAATTGCAATAGTGAATTTCTCTTTTGTTTTCTCTGATTGGAATATTAATAGGGGCGTGGCTTATAATATTACCGAACAATAATTAAGAAATCTTTCACAAAGTGTAACAAGCTTTGCAGAATTCTGAACAAAAATTTCCAACAATTTCATCATCTCCAGTTCATAAAGAGTCCAAATTCTTACGCAACTGTCTGAAATCTTTCGAAATTTCATCATTCGACATTATAATAGTAAACAACAACAGCTGTAGCATTGTTTTCCAGGGCTCAGCTGACACCCTGGTAGCTTTGTCTATATAAAAAGGGAATCGACTTTTGTTGAAATGGTAAAAGAAACGCTTGGATTAGAATGTTTTTGTCCGGTTTGAGTTTATTTAAATTGACATATTCCATAACTTTCAAGTTGTCCAGATTGAAGTAGAAGCGGTGCAAAAACACGCTCGAACAATAAACTTTTACTAGCATAACAAAACAATAATAAAACATTATAAAACAACAAAAGATTCATAACTTCGAACTCGAATTCTCTTAAAGTTAAAACTGAAGACAGTTTATTGAACACTTGAACATGTCTGTCCAAACGCTGGGAGAATACCAGCTCTCAGTTTCTCCCCAGATCTTGGGCCATGGTGCCTTTGCTGTGGTCTTTCTGGGCCACCACACCAAGGTAAATCTTCCACCTTTTGAAACATTCATTTATCCAACTTAGTTTATGAAATTCATAACCAAAAGTTAACGGTGGCAGCTTATTTACTTTTTATTTTTCACAACTAGTGGTTCTCAATTTCTGTGCAATAAATCAATCCGTGAAAATATGTTGTTAGGACTAGCCTGCTTTTGGAAATGAAAATTTACTGGCTGAATAAAGACATAAAAAATTGAAACGCATTTTACATACATACCCGAGAAGCAAATAACTACTTGAACACAAAAACAAACAAACAAACAAACAAACACACACACACACACACACACACACACACACACACACACACACACACACACACACACACACACACACACACACACACACACACACACACACACACACACACACACACACACACACATACACACACACACACACACACACACAAATACCCTCAACATGCTATCACAAATACATGCGCACACCTATACAAACAAACAAAGGCCCACAAACACTCGCACATACAACCACAGACGGGAGAGAAGGTAGCGGTGAGAACAATAAGAAGACACAACATCATATCAGCTGCCCTCAACAAAGAACTGGCCGTGCTTGAGGTGCTGGGTCGCATCGATGCACTGCGTAGTTTGAATACAATCAATAATAAACTAATGAGAATAATTAAAACTTAACGGATAATGATTATATATTGTAATCAGTGATTATAGAAGAACTTTCATGGTTGTATAAGATTATATATCGTCATCATCATCATCACCATCATCATCATCACCACCATCATCATCATCACCATCATCATCATCATCATCATCATCATCATCATCATCATCATCATCATCATCATCATCATCATCATCATCATCATCATCATCATCATCATCATCATCATCATCATCATCATCATCATCATCATCATCATCATCATCATCATCATCATCATCATCATCATCATCATCATCATCATCATCATCATCATCATCATCATCATCATCATCATCATCATCATCATCATCATCATCATCATCATCATCATCATCATCATCATCATCATCATCATCATCATCATCATCATCATCATCATCATCATCATCATCATCATCATCATCATCATCATCATCATCATCATCATCATCATCATCATCATCATCATCATCATCATCATCATCATCATCATCATCATCATCATCATCATCATCATCATCATCATCATCATCATCATCATCATCATCATCATCATCATCATCATCATCATCATCATCATCATCATCATCATCATCATCATCATCATCATCATCATCATCATCATCATCATCATCATCATCATCATCATCATCATCATCATCATCATCATCATCATCATCATCATCATCATCATCATCATCATCATCATCATCATCATCATCATCATCATCATCATCATCATCATCATCATCATCATCATCATCATCATGACCATCGTCGCCATCACCATCGTCTTCTTCTTCATCACCGCCAGGACTTGAAGTCTCTGAAGCACAACAATATCATTTCACTCCTGCATTATGAGGTTTCAACTTGTAAACTGATGTAACCGTCAAAGAATAACTTTATTCATAACTCATTTAAAATTAATTTCAAGACCGATTTTGAATTTATTGAAAATAGATTAAAAAATATATCTTTAATAATTTCAAATATTTCAACATTTAATTATGAAACCTCAAACTTCCAACAGAAGACGCAGGAGAGTCTGTACATGGTGACAGAGGTAGGACCGGTTGAGATCCCTCCATACCAAATATGACTCCCAATACTTATATTAATTGTATCGTATTGCATTGTATTGTGTTGTACTATATTGTATTGTATTGTATTGTAATGTATCGTATTGTATTGTATCGTATTGTATTGTATTGAGTTGTATTGCATTGCATTTTATTGCATTGTATTGTATTTTATTGTGTTTTATATTATACTATTATCAAAGTTCATTATACTTTGATGTCAACCTCATTTCAAAGTAGCTTCGTTATTGTAGTCTAATTTCCTTTTAATATTCGTTCATATTAATGTTCTTTGAATTATTATTTCCCTCTACCATACTGTGTGTAAGCTTTCCCAGTGTTTATAGTTCTTTGTTCCTTTGTATTTCACACCCTTTTCACCCTTTGTATTTTTTTTGTACTTCTCTCCAACGCCCTATCGATTTCTTTTCTTCCGCAGTACTGTAACTATGGAGACTTCGAAGAATATTTACAAAGTGAGTTAAAAATTCAAGATTGCATACTCTATGAAAATCTCTAAAAAAACTAAATAATAATAATAATAATAATAATAATAATAATAATAATAATAATAATAATAATAATAATAATAATAATAATAATAATAATAAATAATAACAAAATATAAAGATAAAATTTTGAAGCGCCATAGAAATTATATAACGCAAACAAAGTATGAACTAGTTTATTACAATACTAACATTACTAGAAGTACTAGACTAGTATCTACGAACTTTGAATTTAAAACGACATCTTTAAATGTCAGTACAATGGTGTATTAACTTTCACTGACGCCCCTACAACTACCACTCCAACTACCATTACAACTGCTACTACCACTACAACTACCACTACAACTGCTACTACCACTACAACTGAAACTACCACTACAACCACCACAACTACCGCTACAACTGCAACTACCCCTACAACTACCACTACAACTACAACTACCCCTACAACTACCACTACAACTACCCCTACAACTACCACTACAACCACCACAACTACCGCTACCACTACCACTACAACTTCAACTACAACTACCACTACCACTACCACAACAACCACCACTACCACTACCACTATAAATACCACTACAACTATCACTATGTCATCATCGTTGCAGGATGTGGTGGAAGGCTCTCGGAAGAGAGCATTGCCTGTTTCCTGAAGCAGATGGGTGAGTGATGTTTGCGGTGGCGTTTGTGATGGTGTTTGTGGTGTTTGTGGTGATGTTCGTGGTGGTGTTTGCGGGGGTGTCTGGGGTGGTGTTTGTGGGGGTGTTTGTGGTGGTGTTTGTGGTGGTGTTTGTGATGGTGTTCGTGGTGGTACTGGTTGTGTCTTCAAGCAACCATAAAAAAGCTCTTGAACACCAAGCTCTCAATTATTTCGCAAACCTTCGACGACCAGTATTCAACTTTATAACCAATCAACCAAATAACCATCACCACCGCCATCTATGATTTAATGCCACCACCAACCATTCAACCAGCCAACTAACGTCTCAAAAACCAAATAAAGACTATTTTTTTAACCGACTCCATCCAACCAACTCCAACCAACCAACCGACCAACCAACTCCAACCAATCACTACCACAGCATCGGCTTTGCACGCCATGCACCAGCGCAACGTGGTTCACAGGGACCTCAAGCCAGCCAACATCCTCCTACACTCCTCCACCCCCCTCCATCCCGCCATCAAGAACATCACCTTCAAAATTGGTGAGTGTTACTGGTGTTGTGGTGACGGTGTTGTTGTTACGCAGATTATCTTGTTGGGCTTGTGGTGGTTTCGTGATTGTGGTTTTGTGACTGTGGTGTTGTTGTGGTGATGGTGGTAGTGATGGTGATGGTGGTGATGGTGGTGGTGGTGATGATGGTGGTGATGGTGATGATGGTGGTGGTGATGGTGGTGATGGTGGTGGTGGTAATGGTGGTAGTGGTGGTGATGGTGATGGTGGTGATGGTGGTGGTGGTGATGGTGGTGGTGATGGTGATGGTGATGGTGGTAGTGATGGTGGTGGTGGTAGTGATGGTGATGGTGGTAGTGATGGTGGTGATGGTGGTGGTGATGGTGGTGATGGTGGTGATGGGGGTGATGGTGG
>OX387250.1:7092629-7135752 GCA_947562095.1 Branchellion lobata
CGAATTTAAATAAATTTTAATTCACCAATAAAAACTATTGCATGTATGTGAGGCGAAACGAGGTGTAGATAAGTGTTTGTCACTTTTTCTACTCTCTTTTGATGTTCATAAAATTTTTACCGTTTGAATGTCGGTTGCATTTGTTCGTCAAGGAAAATTTTTAATCAATTGAAAGCGACTCGAGGGTGTTCTTAATACATTCTTTGAAAGTGTTCGTTGAGACAAGTGGTTGAGTGAGTTTGTGTGATTACGACTCTTGAATGGCTGGAGAAGGGATTTTGAACATTTCCGGGCAACACGCACACACGTGCGTACGTACATACATACGCACACACACACATACGCACGCACACACACACACACACACACACACACACACACACACACACACACACACACACACACACACACACACACACACACACACACACACACACACACACACACACACACACACACACACACACACACACACACACACACACACACACACCACACATACACACGTACATATACACACACGATCATCAGAAGAGCCTGGGTCTTTTGGAGGATGCATCTGAGGTAAAGGAGAAGTAGTGAGGGCCCGCCTGCAGTAGTATCTCCTTGGTGACCACCGTGACATCCATCATCATAGCCTCGCCTCCCTTGCCATACACCACCTCATTGAAAACCACGTAAGGAGCAGGCAGTAAGGGGAAGAGAACAGAGGCTGGGTGGACTTGAAGCGCCTGTTGGTCTCGTACAGTGCGGTACTCGCCCGAGTGGTGGTAGTGTGCTGCGTTGCAAAAGAAACCTCCGGCTATGCACCTCACCAAGGCGTCTGTGTTGTTGTGGCATGAAAGAAGGGGGATGTCAAAGCGTCGAAGGTAGGAGGCCAGTCGTTCGGTCAACTCTACAGCCCTCGAAAGGCCCTTGAAGTTGAGGTAGTTCTGGTCGCAAAAGCGCTTGTTCTGGTCCGCCTCGACAAAAGCCTTGTACACGTTAACCAGCGTGATCAAGTCGCCCTCCTCCACTGAAAACTTCCTCTTCATCTTTTCCGCTTCTCCCCTCCGCTTGAATGGCGACACGAACACCGAGCGGATCTGCAGCATGGCGCACAAGATGAGCACTTCTTCAGCACAACCCAACTCTCCCGCCAACACCATCATTCGAGCCAGAGGTGGTGGCAGTGGCAATTCAGCCATGATGGTTCCCACAGGAGTGGTAAGGTGGCACTGTTCATCGACAGCTCCCAAAGCAAAAAGCTGGTCAAGGGCGCACAAGGTGGCTTGAACGGAAGGAGGAGAGAGGAAAGGAAAACGAATGATGTTGTCTACCCCCAACGCCTTCAACTGCAGCACCACGCCAGCCACGTTGCCTCTCTGCATCTCAGGGGTGGTCGACTTGGGCAGCATAGCAAACTCCTTCTCCATGTACAGACGATAGACCTTCCCTGCTCTCACTCGACCCGCCCGACCAGCCCTCTGCGTAGCCTCTGCCTGACTGGCTGCCGTGGTGATAAGAGTGTCGAGACCACATCGAGGATTGAATGCGTTGACCCTCACAAACCCCGAGTCTACCACATACACCACTCCGTTGATCGTCAACGATGTCTCTGCTATGTTTGTGGACACAACTACTTTCCTTACATGGCTCTTGGGACGATCAAACGCCTTCATCTGGTGTCTGTAGGGAAGACCGGAATAGAGTGGAACGACATTCAAACTGAGGTCCTTGTAATTGAGGGTCTCAGCCCTCGTCTTGAGCTGGGCGACCACACTATTGACCTCCTCCTGTCCAGGCAAGAAGACCAACACATCTCCTGCTTTCTCTGTCATGTGGATGTCCACCACTGTTTCCACACACGCCTTGATGTAGTCAGGAACTGGGTCAAGTTTGTAAAAAATGTCAATTGGGTAAGAACGACCCTCCACTGATAGAATTGCCACCGTGTCCAGTGAAGGATTGCCAGTGGTGTTTGTGTTGAAGAACTTTGTGATACAATCTGCGTCAATGGTGGCGGAAGAAACAATGATACGAAGTTGTGGTCGCTTCTTGAGAACCTTTTTGAGCAAACCAAGCAACAAGTCTGTATTGATGGATCTTTCATGAGCCTCATCTACAACTATCACGCTGTAGTTAGTCAAAAGCGGATTCTCCATTATCTCCCTGATCAGCACGCCATCAGTCACAAATTTCACTTTTGTATTCTCACTTGAGCAATTGTCGAAACGCACACTGTGACCAACTTCTGCGCCCAGCTTCACTCCTTTCTCGTCTGCTACTCTAGCAGCCAGAGTGATGGCTGCTACCCTTCTTGGTTGAGTGACAACAATGCATTCTCCAGATTGTGCCCATCCTGCCTCCCATAAATACTGGGGTACTTGAGTACTTTTTCCACTTCCTGTCTCACCAACAATCACCACCACTTGATGTTCATTGAGCAAGTAAATGAGATGGGAGCGATATTTATGAATAGGTAATCGCCGTCGCTGTTCATGCATAGAACGATGATGGTTGCTGTTATAAACAAAAAATCTCTCTTCTGCAGTTCCTCTTTCTTCCTCTAAACGCTTTTCAACTCCTGCTTCCTCTGGTTTCCAAAATTTACTTTCCATTTTAGTTAAGAAAGGTTTTGAGTGTTTTGCTGATGTGGTTGATGAAAATCTTTTAAAAAAGTCAATATTGATTTAATTTATACAATTTTGAAAAACTTGAGCTTTATTCTAAGAACAAACTCGTTTTTAACTACTAATTTTTGAAAGCAATTCTTAACTTTTAGTTTTTTAAAAGTTATTGAGACTCTAGTGCAAATCATTTTATTCATTTTACTATTTTGAAGTTTTATATAAAAATATAATGCAAAATATTTTGCATATAATAGTCAATTAGAATTTCTAAAAAAATTCATTATTATAAATAATCTAACGAATCGAGTTGAGGCCATCTCCCTAAGAAATAATTTATTAATTGCTATATTGGTTGAGTCCAGTCTTTGGAATTCATATTCGTCGGCGTTTTCATATTTTAATTACTTTTTTGGTTTTTAAAATCTTTTTTTATATTTGATTATACGATTAAAGTAAGTCAATTTATTCACTTCTTTTGACTATTTTCTGTCTATAATTCCGCCATTTTGTCAAAATTTTAAACGTGTTCGCATAAATTGGCCTATTATTGTGACAAGCCAACTTTCTTTGATTAAACCTTTTGAACTGAAAATTTTTTTTTTATTTTTCAGAATTTTATTTTAGTTACGAGAAAGTTCTGTCAAGGTTCGTTTAAAATTTCCATTTTCAAATTTTAAAATAATACGTAGATAAAATATAACATAGTTTTAAATTAAAACTAAGTTCAAAACTAAATAAACGTTTTATTTGCAGACTAGTGCGGAACCTTTTATAATTTTTTTCACGCATTTTAAATCTAAACGATTTTTTTATTTCTCATTATTATTATTAGCAGTAAATTCTTCATTATTCCTTATATTTATTTATTATTATTTACCTCCACAATGAAGAGATTATCTGTTGAAAGAAATCTATTGTTAGCTTGTCTCCACCTTCCTGCAAATCTTGTTATAACATGTCAGAACAGAAGTACAGTCCTTATAATCTCATAGTCAACTTCTTGCCACAAAATCTTACCGATGAGGAGTTCAATGCCCTCTTCAATAGAATTGGGCCGGTCAAGTCGAGCAAGGTCATTCGTGACAAGACCACCATGATCTCATATGGCTTTGGATTTGTGGAATATGTTGATGAGAATGACTCTTCAAAGGCAATTGATGCCCTAGATGGTCTCACTATTCAAAACAAGCGTGTGAAGGTGGCATATGCTCGTCAGGGAGACAACATCAAGGGTGCCAACGTCTACATAAAGTATCTACCTAAGAATTACGACTCTCATGACCTTGAGAAGTTGTTCAGTCCATATGGACACATTATCTCGGCTCGTGTCCTGCTGGACCAGCACACTGGTCTGTCAAGAGGAGTTGGCTTTGTGCTCTTCAACACCAGGGATGAGGCTACCCAGGCAGTTGAAAACCTCAATGGCAAAGCACCTCCAGGCTACACTCAAGCCCTCTCTGTTAAATTTGCTGAAGACAACAAGGCTCAGAAGATGCAGCAGCATGCACTGATGCTGGGTTTGATGCCTGCAGCTTTCCGCAACAACACCCTCTTGCAGCAAAATGCCCTTGCCCTCTCACAACACCGCAACCGCATGCAGCCCAATCCTGTGGGACTCTTTGGAACCTTCAATGGTGAGCATTCTTAAATCCTTCTATTGCTTGTGGCATTGTTTTAATACTTTTCAAAAAAATATTTTTTTCAGTATTCAGTTGAAACTTTCAAATCACTGCTTCATTCGACCAATGATGTTTTGTTTAGTTGTTGCAACCTTTCCATCCAGCAGATGACTCACTCACGCTCCCTCAACTCAACCCTCCAGGAACGTCTCCTCTGGGTCAGGTGGCTGACCAGAGTGCCGTGGCAGGCTTCCAGAATGGTGAGTTGGTGTTGTTTGTGTACAACATCGGCATAGACACTGACGAGAGGGCTCTTTGGCACCTCTTCCAGCCCTATGGTGCCATCAAGAAGATTGCCGTAGTGCAGGACAAGGTCTGTTGCTTTTTCTGTCATTTTCATTGCTTTTCTCAATTGAAAAATTATAGTTGGGTGCTTTTCTATCATAATCTCAGTTTTAAGACCACTAGAGCTATAAAGGGATTACATATTAGCTGTCAACCATTCATTTCCATGCGTGCACCACAGGACAAAAACAAAGGTAAGAACTACGGCTTTGTGACCATGTTTGACTACCAGGAGGCCATGCTGGCCATCCAGCACCTCAATGGACTCACCTTTGCCGAGAAGCCACTGCAGGTGTCGCTCAAGAAGCCCAAGCTGAAGTAACTTGCTGGCAATACTCTCCATACTCACTAGTGGTACTTATATAGGCGCGCCCACTGCTGCAGCTGCTGTGGAGTAGTGTGGCGTTCGTGTGTTGATGCCACGTGGCAGTGAGAATTTACATTCTTTTTCTTTATCGTTAGTTTCATAGCGTTATAATACAACAATCGATAGTGGTAATGGTGTTATTGTGATCATACTACTCCGTTGGTGACCATCTGAATGCTAACTTACCAATAACGTTTCATCATAATTTTCCTTCTTTCCTTTCCACTCCGTCTCTAAGTTATGCGGGCTTAGTTGTGTGTGACTAGAAACTTCATTATCGTTCTCTGGCCTATCCATTCATTCGTTCATTCATCCATGCATTCATTCGTTCATTCATCCATGCATTCATTCGTTCATTCATCCATGCATTCATTCGTTCATTCATCCATGCATTCATTCGTTCATTCATCCATGCATTCATTCGTTCATTTACTCATTCATCGGATTATAAGAATATTTCCACCTCTCCCTCTCAGTCACGATTCATTGGATAGATAGTTGCCTTTTGTTCGTCACGTCTCCTTACTTTACCTAATTGCTTTTTTCAACGACGTTTCGACTAGATTTGTTGTCATTTGATTCGTTTGACGTTTCATCTTCCTCCGTTTGCAATATATCAATGGATGCTTCATCGCATCCTGTTCACTCCGAGTGGCGAAGTTGCGTGGGGTATTTCTTCTCTCTTCATTTCTTCTTTTTCTTCCTTCTCTTTCTTCCTACTTCCTTTTCTTCCTTCCTTTGTGGCTGATTCTCCCGGTTGACTGAGGTCAGGTGACCTTTCAGTCGCAAGCAACCAGAGGAGAAGGTTGGGTGGAGTCGAGGGGTGATTGCTGGTCGCGCTTGAGATGCTTGGTGGCTGCCATCTTGGAGTGTACGCATGTGCTACTAGATTCCTGTGTTCCTTCATTTGGATTATTAATATAATGATTTCTCGTATTGCTTTTATTCATTGGATCGATCATCACTAGTACCGGCATGCGGAGAATCCTTTCGCTTGTTAATTTGCTATTACATTGGTTTCGTCGTTGAAGTTTTTAAGTTTTTATATATATAGTTAAGAGTTGCTTTGGTTGTTCGGAGTTATGTTCCTTCATCTTGTAATCTGCCCTTATACTGCGTCTGATTGAACGCAAAGGCGCTAACTTCCTTCTCGCATTTCCATTATAACATAAAGTTGGGCTGCTCATGAGGTGGTGCGTGAGTGGGCGTGTGTCGGTGTTGTTGTTGCATGGAGGTCTTCGAAGGCTGAGTGTAAATACAGCAAGAGCACCTCTGTCATCCACTCACTCATCCTCCTTTCAATCTATCCAAATTTTCTTTCATCCATTCTTCCAATCGTCATTTAGTCATTGCGTTTGTCACCTTCCAACGTGGCACACGCCATTACCGTGTACATTAATATATCATTATCGCTTACCACTACCACCACCTTTACTACTACTACCACTGTGTATTATCATTTATCTCGTGGTGATTAAGATATATACGCTTAACTTTAAAGTATCGATATGATTACATACCTATATATTGCGCTTTAACATTTGATTATGATTCTTAATAGAAGAAAATGCTTTGGTTTTTCCATTGGTCTCCCGTCCCCTACCCGTTCAGCATACATCACGACCATGCGAAGGCCTCATGAGATTGTTGTGTACACACTTGTACGCTTATATACCACTCCAAATTGATGGATGGAGGGTGTTGCGGCAATGGCCTGAGTAAGCATGAGCTAACACGATGACTTCAAAGATTACTTAGATTACTTATGGTAATATAAGTTTCTGCGAAATTATTCAGTAACTAGTCATTAATACGAGAGAATAAAAAATTTTCGGAAGCGATGTTAGGATGGTTGCGTGATGTGGAAACGACGTGTGACTAATCCAGAAGCAGTGTAGTTGTGGTTGCTTGTGGGCATCAACGGAAGTTTGACTCTTTATTCACCAATACTCAATCCTCGAACCACCAACACTTCAAATACAGCACACAATGTTTGACACACGTAACCAGGTAATAGACACTATTTGTAAACTCGATAATGAAACATAACCAACACTAAAGAACGTGGATTTTAAGGCTGAGTAAGAATTTGAAAATTTTTATTTCGTTACAATTAACATAAATAACGTTAATTATTAACAGGAGTGGCGTGAGCTTCCTAGCTGAAACACACCGGCCCGACTTCCAGTCCAAACTTCTGGTTGGGCTTGCCGTAGTCCACAGGCTTGAAGTCCACTATGGGCAATCTGCTCACCTTTTGGGTCGAGTACGAGAAGGTGGTCGAGCCGTTTGTGGGGCGCCTCTGTAGTGGTGGTGGTAGTGGTGGTGGTAGTGGTGGTGGTAGTGGTGGTGGTAGTGGTGGCGGTGATGGCGGTGATGGCGGCGGTGGCGGTGGTGGTGGTGGTGCTGGCGGTGGTGCTGGCGGTGGTGGTGGTGGAGGTGGTAGTAATGATGATGGTTAGAAGGTGATTGGAGGGTTGGTGTGTAATTAACTGGTTGGAGAATAATTGATTATTTGGCGAGGGCTTGAAGCCTCAAAACGACCCACCTTGCACCCATCGGACAGCACCTCAGACCTCTGCAGCTTCCTCGTCTCTATCTCAAACTCGTTGTCGCCTGCAATGAGCCATTGGAACTTTAAATATGATGGAAAGAAGTATATCACTTGAAAGCAGTTGGTAATTCAATGCTGGATAACTAAGAAAATTTAAAGTTTCATTATGAGGTTTTGAGTTCATTTATCTTTTGTTAATACAATACAATACAATACAAACATGAATATTATTATAGTGGCATTAACCACGTAGAGTTTCGAGGCCAGTGTTAACCGTATATTAAGGCTGTTAAAGTGACGCAATAATTTGCAGGTAAACCCAAACTAATGCAATGAAACACGAAAGTAATAAAAAATAATAAATAAACATAAATAAATGTTAAATGAAAATAAACAAATGATTAAATAATAAATGAAAAAAAAAACAAATGAATAAAATGATAAATGTAACAAATCGTTTGAAAGAACACACCAAGCAGGTAGATAGCGTTGGAGTTGGTTCTCTTGCTCTGGTCGAACCAGCCAACCACGTTTTGACAATTGTAGGTCACCTGGAAAGTAGTGGAATGATTGAACATGGAAAGAATGAAAGAGAGAAGAGAGGTGGATGAAGGAAGGGGGTTGGGATGAAGATGAGGTATAGAAAAAAAGGGGAAAAGAACATAGGATGATGGTGATGCATTTTGAACTAAACATACGTACGAAATAAATAAATAAGCAATGAATTTATACATAATGAGTGCATTTTTAATGAATGCATATTTGATGAGTGCATCTCTAATTCTTGCATGTTTAATGAGGGCAGTACCTTCTGAGACGCGGAGGTGTAGAGGAGTCTGAGGAAGGAGAGTTGGCTGTCCTCAACGTACTTGATCTGAGGGGTCACCAGGGCAGCCGTTACTAACGAAGTTACTCAATGTGTTCGATAGATCATGTCGAATTGGATTCAAGTTTGGGAAAATAATTTATCTCGATTTAATAACTTTTGCAAGTAGCTTTAATGAAACGCTCTTTATACAATTTTGCACTAACTGGATATTTGCAAAACAGACAAACAATCTCAACAAAATAAATTCATCAAATATTCTTACAAAGTATGAAGATCAAAGAAGTATTCAACCAAAGAATATCTTTATTAACTGACCAGAATCCTATTTTTAATTAAAACAAACTAAATAACTGATTTTAATTAAAAATGTATCTTTTGTGTAAAGATGATGGCTTATGTTCATAATGATCATATGTAGTAATAAGTAGGTCAAATTACCGTGTGACCTCCTTCCATCTCACTGAACCACTGCAGTTCATCTGCCTGCTTGGGTCTGTATTGAGAAGGGATCTGAATGATGATAAAAATTATGATAATGATGATCGTTAATATCAAAGAAAAGATTTGAATTAATTCGAATTTTCATAAAAATTTTTGGAAATAATTATTCGAAAAATATAATTAAATAATTATTTGAAAATATTCATAATAATGTTAGTTCATAATTCCACCGCTCTTCTTACAACCAGCCGCTAATGTTCCATAGCTTCATATTATCCGTTTCAAAACCATCTTCTACACAAACCCCTTTGTCTAAACCTACATAGAAACTTCTGTACAAAAATTTTCTTTTCAGATAGTTCTAGCCAGATATTTCCACATAATGTTTTCTACCTAACTCCATCTATCCAATCTTTTTACCCAAATCTATGAATTAAGCTTTTACTAAACAATTCTACGCAGGTCTCCACCCCCCACTAACAGATGCCTGCACGGGATGGATGCAGGTTTCACCATCTTTCTGCATGTTGCACCACACCTGGATGGCGTTCTGTGTGTTGCCAAGGTCAGGGTCGATCCAGTACCAACCTGTGGTAGTGGTGGTGGTGGTGGTGGTGGCAGTGGTGGTTGTAGTGGTGGTTGTAGTGGTAGTTGTAGTTGTGTGGTGGCCGTGTGATGGTGGTAGTTTAGTGGAAGTTGCGATAAAAAAAATCTATATTCAATCACGTCAACTCCAGTAAGTTACGCTAAGCACAGTAAAACACTTCACCCATACCATCCACCACACCATCCACCACAACATCCACCACACCACCCACAACACCACCCACAACACCACCCACAACACCACCCACCACACCACCCACCATTTTCGAGGTCAGACTGAGCCACGTGCAAGTCCTTGCAGCTTCTGGCGGGATTGTTCTTGCTGCCAGCAGGCACCTTCATAGTCTTGACCTGGCGGGTGAGGAAGGGAGGTTTAATAAAAAAATATATGAAATAAAAAACTGGAACGAAGAATAAAAAAAATAATTTAATCTAATCTAATCGGGGTATTTGTATAGCGCTGATTCTCTCGCTTCAAAAGCGCTCAAAAGTTCAAAGTAGGAAAAAAAGAAAAATCTGAAAATACGAAAAAACAATAAAATCGACCAGAACAGGAAAAAAAGATGAAATGAAATTTAGAAAAAGAAAAAAGAAACCTAAAATAAGAAAAAAAAGAAAAAAAGACATGAAATAAGAAAAAAATAATGAGAAGAATTGCAGAAGGGCAACCCACCTCGGCTCTCAGCTCGAGCACCTCTCGGAGCAGCTGCGTGGCGGCGTAGTTGAGCTTGCGTACAGTTTTCTCCTTGTTTAGGTCGGGTGTGCTAGTGGTGGTTGTGGTGGTGGTAGTAGTTGTGGTAGTGGTGGTGGTTCTCTTCTTCTTCTTCTTCCTCCTCTTCTTGGCGGCCCTCTTATCTCTGAAGGCTCTTGCATCATCACTGGCTTCAGGCTCTTCCTCAAGCTCGAAGTCCTCATCTTCTTCGTCCTCATCCTCCCTCCCTTCAAAGTCCACCGCGTCTTCGTAGTCTTCGTAATTCTCATAGTCGTCCTCCGCTCTGCCTGGAGGACCCTGTGATCATCATCATCATCATCATCATCATCGTCATCGTCATCATAACCATCATCCTTATCTTCTTCCTCATCATCATCATCTCCATTATCATCATTATGTTTCTTAGAATTAATTAACTTAATTAAGCCTATTTCACTTTTTCCCATCTGTTTTAATCTGATAAGAATATTTTTTTCAGAATTGCTTAGAAATTATTGATTCAATTATGAAGTTGATTAATTATTATTTAATAATTGAAGAAATCAAAAGACTCACGGGAGGTCCAGGAATACCAAGTGGTCCAACCTCGCCCTATGATGATGATGATGATGATGATGATGGTGATGATGATGATGATGATGATGATGATGATGATGATGATGATGATGATGATGATGACGATGACGATGACGATGACGATGACGATGACGATGATGATGATGATGATGATGATGATGATGATGATGATGATGATGATGATGATGATGATGATGATGATGATGATGATGGTAGTGGTGATGCAGAAGGAGAAGATAGAAGATATGACTCACGTGATCTCCCTTGACTCCCACTGATCCGTCAGGACCCTCAAAGAGTGAAAAGTGAATTAGGAGGAGGAGGAGGAGAAAAATGAAAGTTTAGAATGATGAAAGTGATGAGCCATTTAACAATTCACAATGCAATGCATGGAATTACAATAATATACAACGCAACAAAATACAATCAAATAATAATAATAATAATAATAATAATAATAATAATAAACAAAAATTTTATAGCGCCAAGGAAAGAAACTGAGGCGCAAGTGCAGCATAATACAATGACGAGTGCTATTGAACCCACGAGGGCTTCAAGCCACCTTGTGAGTGCTGGGCAACTTCACACATGCTACCGATACCGGACGATGAAAGACACTTCACAATGGAAATGAACAATTGCAAAACCTCATCGCCACAACTTCACCATTACACCACCGCACCACCTTCCTCCATACACCACCACACCACCTTCCTCCATACACCATCACACCATCTTCCTCCATACACCACCACCACCACACTAAACTACACCACACCAAACCGCCACATGAAACTACACCACACCAAACCACCACATGAAACTACACCCCACCACTACCACTACGCTGAACTACACCACACCCCCACCACCACGATAAACTACACCACATCATTATCACCACATTTCCCAAACACTTACAGACGAGCCTCTTGGTCCTGGGTTTCCTGGAAGTCCTCTGGGACCGGTGGGTCCCTGTGATAGTCACGTGACGGATGTGAACACAAACAAACAGATGTGAACACAAACAAACGGATGTGAACACAAACAAACGGATGTGAACATGTTTGAACAAATTTGACGCGTTCACTGCAAATCTACATGAAAATATGAAGCAAACAAAAACGACAGAATGGATTATTTTGAAATATAATAATAAAAATATATAACTAACATAAATTATTTTGATTTAATCAAAGATTATTAATATGAAAAAATTATAAATTAAAAAAAAAAATTATTATTATTACAATTAAATGAAATAAAAAGCCACACAAACCTGGTTTCCTTTATCACCCGGGGCTCCTTCAGTTCCTGTGGGACCGATGTCTCCCTTGGCTCCCAGAGGACCCACTGGTCCGGTAGGTCCTAGAGGACCTTGGTGGCCCTGTGGCGGATGAGAAATAAATTTGACAAATTTAAATTTTTTTTCGGTATTATTATTGTTTTTGTTATTATCATTATTATTATTATTATTATTATTATTATTATTATTATTATTATTGTTGTTGTTGTTGTTGTTGTTTTGCCTAGTGATAATGTACCAACCCTATCTCCTCTCTTGCCGTTGTTTCCCTTGGGTCCGAGAGGTCCTGGGGGTCCCTGTGGAAAGAGGGGGTTGTTGTGAAGTGGTTTTGAGATGTGGTAATAGGTTGTTGTTGTAAGGTGGTGGAAGCAAGAGTTTTGATATGGTAAATTTTTGTGTTTGTGTGTGTGTGTGTGTGTGTGTGTGTGTGTGTGTGTGTGTGTGTGTGTGTGTGTGTGTGTGTGTGTGTGTGTGTGTGTGTGAGTGTGTGTGTGTTTGTTTGAAGAAAGGTAATAAATGGGAAAATGAAGAGGATGTAAAAAAGGTAACTCACCACGGGTCCTTGAGGTCCAACCTTGCCTGGAGGTCCTGACAAGCCTGCTTCTCCCTGAGAGGTGGTGTTGGAAGATGTGCAGTGTGTACTAGTCGTTAGTCTTATAATCATAAAGCTATTTTTGAAATATTACATTATTCTAAAATCATTTTATTACTCTAAAAAAACTACATATATCTACAAACAGTACATCAGTCTACACACATTAATTTAGTCTACGAACGTTACGATGGTTTACAAGGACAATTTCTACTCACCACCACTCCGGGCAGTCCCCTTTCCCCATTGGGACCAGGTCTGCCTGGTGATCCCTGTGGTCGTTTGAAGGTTTTTCATTTTTAATGAAACGCAAAATTATTTATGAAATGTGAGTTGGTTGAAATACAAATTTGTGTTTTAAAACTTTGTGAATAAAATTTAGAGAATTCGGCAATACAAAACATCATACACGACATGTAAGCAAACCACAAATACCAAACATAAAACAACTCGCACAACCACACATTTCCAACAACGACAACAACACAAAACAACATAGAACTCAATGCAGCAACAAAACAACTCAAAACAACAAAACACTCACAACAACAACAACAAAAACAAAAAGAACAAACACAAACACAACAAACACAACAACAACAAACACAACAACAACAAACACAAAAATAACAAACACAACAACAATTCACAACAACAACAAACACAACACAAAAAACAAACACAACAATAACAACAACAACCACAACACAAACAACTCACAACAACAACACCAAACATAAAAACAACTCACAACAACAAACACAACAACTCACAGCGGGCCCATCAAATCCTCTTTCTCCAGCATCTCCTCTCTTTCCCATGTCTCCCTTGGGACCCAGAGGACCTTGTTCTCCTTGTGGTCCCACTGGTCCTGTGGGACCCTGTGTTGTGGAGTAGAGGAGGATGTCTCTAAGATGTGTCAGTGCTTTTATATTAATACCAATTTTTTTAATTTTTATTGATAAAAAATGAATAAATAATTTTGTATTTATTTTATAATTTTTTAAATTATTTTTAAAAATAGAGAAAAATATCGTTTAACGGATCTTTTTTCATGGTATGTTATTTTTCCGTTGATCGAAAATAACGTTAGAATTAAACATTTAAACTCTATTGTTGATGTCAATGTCAGTATTGACTGTTAAGGTTAGTTTGTCCATGAGTCTTCAAACCTCTTTGCCGAGAGCTCCAGGCGGTCCGGGATCTCCTGGAGGTCCTGTTGGTCCCTGTGGCGATGGTGTTAATGACGTTAAAGAGGAGGAAAGAAAAAAAAGATGATGATAATCATTATTATGATGACGATGACAAAGAAGAGGATGCCGACGGGTATGATAATATAGATGAAAAGAATGATAAAGAAGAAGATGCCAATGATGACGAAAGCGAAGATGGTGATAAGATACACGAACCACTTGTCCGAGTCCTTGAGCCTTGCCTGCTCTGCCTGGGGGACCAGCATCTCCCTGGTACATGAGGAGGTAGGTAGGTGAAAGGGAAAAAATTGACAAGGTTTTTTTCAATGAATTGATCAGCGGAGCTACCAACGAAAGAACCAACGGAGGAACCAACGAAGGAATTGTAACAAAGATCATCATAAGGATCCACGGAAAGATCAATAGAAGGCTTATAAAAAATGAATGAGAAGTCACTGAGGAAATTATAAGAGGTTAACAAAAAGATTGCTCTGCAATGTAACAGAACAAGTAACGGAGAATTATCATATCAATTGACCCAAAGATCAATGAAGGATTTATTTGAATATGCTAAATCAATAAGCTGAAGATTAGCGGGAAAATGGTTTCACAAGGCACCTTAGCTCCGTGTTCACCCGAAGGTCCAGGAACTCCGGGGAATCCGATGGCTCCCTGAGGTTGGGAGGTTGGTTACTGTGACTGGTGCCGGAGTAGCAGGGTGGCATTGTTCAAATGAACTGGAAGCTCACCTGGCTACCTTTGTATCCTGTCTTGCCTCTCGAGCCTGCAATGCCTGGAGGTCCCTGTTGTCCCTGTGGACCCAATTCTCCTTTCACTCCTGTTGCCCCTGGAGATCCCTGCGGTGGAGAGGTTGGATGCGTAAGTTGCACGCGCTTCAGACGGGAGATTTCGCACAGACTTGATACAACTTGTATTTTACTTTTATCAGATATATACAATGGAGCATGAACTTTGCATAATTTTTTTACTCGCTCTCCGACCAACTTCACGCCTTAAATACAACGTTCAGCTTTCAAGACAACATACAACTTTTTGTTCCCCACCCACCTACCGGAGTGCCATCGACTCCGATTGGACCGGGTGTGCCTTCAAGACCAGGGTCACCCCTCAGTCCCTGCTTCCCTTCAGGTCCCACCGAACCTGGAGATCCTGGAGACCCCTGTGATGGTGAGATGGTTTGTGTGTAGACTAAAGTGGTATGGTTCATTGGTGCAGCGTGTTGTGATATGGTGTAGTGTGGAATGGTTTGGTGTGATGTGGGGCTGTAGTGTGGAATGGTGTAGTGTGTTGTGATGTGGTGGTGTGGTGTAGTGTAAAATGGAGTGGTGTAGAGGGGTGTGTAGTGGTGTAGTGTAGAATGGAATGGTGTGGAGGGTTGTGTGGTGGTGTAGAGTGAAATGGAGTTGTGTGGAGGGATGTGTAATGGTGTAGAGTGAAGTGGAGTTGTGCGGAGAAGTGTGTAGTGGTGTAGTATGTTGTGTTGTAGAAGGTGTTTTCCGCATATTTTCAGCTTATGTTTTCAATCATTCCATTCAGCCAAAATTGAAATAAAATTTCCAAAATAAACGCCTATAATTATGAGTTTTATTTGAAATTCCAACTATAATGATAATTTAAATTAAATTTAATTATATTGAATAAGTTAATTGATGAAAGGTTTTGTTAATAGATAAGTAGGCAACAACAAGGGCATACTGACAGGCACTCCAGGAGTTCCTGCAGGTCCTGCGGGTCCTGGAGGTCCATTGGCTCCCTGGGTGTGGGGGTGGTGCTTGGGTTGGAAGAAGTACAAAAAGGAGAGTAGATTTGTAGAAGAAAAGTCATTATACTTTTCAGTTTTAAGTTTTTGTGTGCTGTTATGCGCCACGGCTAGTAGGCAGCTTTTGTATAGTGGAATAGCAATGAAATCAAAAGTAGAAACAACGAAAAATAAAGGCATCTCGAAGCTGAAGTGGATCGCAGAGTAAGTGTTCAATACTCACTTATATTCATTCATCTATTCAAATAACGTGTATTCCTAATTAAAATATTCATAGTTTATATAGCGCTAGACATCGATGAGAACTCACCACTGGGCCCACTTCTCCGGGGTCTCCTTTGCTTCCTGAGATGCCAGGAATTCCTTGCACGCCTGGTAGTCCTTCAGGTCCTGGCAGACCTCTGGGTCCTTCGTTGCCCTAGTGATGGGGGCGGTAAGAGGGGTGGCGTTAAGATGGTGGTGATAAAACGGTGTGAATGTTAAAAATTTTCGGTCAAGTTTAAAACTTATTTTTGTAACTAAGGTTTTGTTTGAGAAACTCAAAACTCATTGTGAAAATATGTTCAGTGTCTTTTGTTTCAAGCACCTTGATTCCAGATACTCCGGGCATTCCTCTCTCTCCTTGCTCTCCTGGAGGACCCTGTGTGGTGATGTTGATGATGATGAAGATGGTAGTGTGGTGATGTTGATGATGATGAAGATGGCAGTATGGTGAGGAAGATGGTGGGGGGGTGGTGATGATGGTGGTATGATGGTGATGATGGTGGTATGGGGGTGATGATGGTGGTATGGTGGTGATGATGGTGGTATGGTGGTGATGATGGTGGTATGGTGGTGATGATGGTGGTATGGTGGTGATGATGGTGGTATGGTGGTGATGATGGTGGTATGGTGGTGATGATGGTGGTATGGTGGTGATGATGGTGGTGATGATGGTGGTATGGTGGTGATGATGGTGGTATGGTGGTGATGATGGTGGTATGGTGGTGATGATGGTGGTATGGTGGTGATGATGGTGGTATGGTGGTGATGATGGTGGGAATGGTAATAATGGTTATGGAAGGGTTAACATCGGTGATTGAAACTATTTATCGAAACGAAGGCTGCTCACGTCAGGTCCATGAGGTCCAGGAAGGCCTGGAGGTCCTGCCACTCCTGTGATGCCCTGCAGTGAGTGTTAGTTGTGCGTGAACAAGAAGTGTCACAATGGAAATAAATAATAAATTGAAACATACATCACTAAATAAATTACATAGAATGAGCCTTGAAAGAAGGAACTTTCAGTGTTATAAATATCAAATCAAGTAGTTTTGAAGTTTGAAGCAATCGAAGGCAGTGGATTGAATGAATTATATGGTTCAGGTGTTGTAGCGATGCGTATAGGTTGTGGCGAGTACAGCAGACACTCACAAATTCTCCTGCGTCTCCTTTCTCTCCCTTCTGCCCGTGCTTGCCTAGGTCTCCCTGTGAAGTTACGAGTGGTTACATAACGAACGTCACATATGTTAGTGCTCTGTATAAACACCATTGCTGCTTTTTCAGGCTAATTTGTTTAAGTTATAATGTTAATTTATCCTTTAAATTATTATAACAGATTTTATTATTTTTCAGTTTTATCTCATTTATTATTTAAATAATCTCATTTAGTTTTAAAAATTCACGTTGTAATATAAGTTATGCAAGATCTGTTTAAATTGCAGCCGTTTCAAGCTGCACCACCTTCTCTCCTGCAGCTCCTGTTCTGCCAATGCTGCCGGCTGGTCCTGCTTGTCCCTGTGGATTGGGGGTGGTGATGTTGATGGTGGTTGTGGTTGTTTTTGTTGATTGAGATGGTTGTTGTTGGTTATGATGGTTATGATGGTCGATATTGGTTTTGCTAACAATAAATGCCAGCAAAGAAATAGACGCGTTACAACATCTGAGAAAAAAATGTCAACAACCAACAAATTGAAAATTTTTTTTTTAAATTATAGAAAAAAACGAAATAATTGGTGTAATTCAAATAGCACAACACCGTCAAGCACTCACAGGCAGGCCTTGTTCTCCCTCTTGACCAGGGACTCCCCTCACTCCTGGTTCTCCCTGCGGGAGGTGCCTCGGTGTAAAGCATGTGTTTCTAGCATGGTGTGAACCGCAACTTCCATGGAGTTGAAGTTGATGATTTATCATGGTTCTGTTTATAGAAGTCTACTTTTAGGGCTACTTTGTGAGTTGGTCACGTTTTTTTTAATGTTGAATTATGTTATTCAAGTCCCGCAAACTTACAAGGTCTCCCTTTTGACCTGCTGGTCCGTATGGTCCTGGCTGTCCTGGCTTGCCCTGGTGTGGTGGTATCCAATCGAGATGTTGCCGCATTCCATCAATGTTGAAGTAGTCATCTAGCAGACAATAGGCTCAAACACATATACGCATATATAAACATACACGCTAACACATACAATTTCCCCTACACATGTACACACGCACCTAAACGCACACACACACACACACACACACACACACACACACACACACACACACACACACACACACACACACACACACACACACACACACACACACACACCCACAGCCCACTAACCACTGATCCCTGGGGACCAGTTTCTCCAGGCACACCCCACGACCCTTTCTCTCCCTGCCTGCCCGGGTGGCCATGCAGACCTGGCTCGCCTGGAATTCCAGTGGGTCCCTGAGATTGCAGGAGTGTTGCAAAGGGTTGTTACATGGAGATTTATAGTGGGGTTTGTGAAGGGATTTGAAGTACGATTTGAGTGGGAGTTTCAGCGACTTAACTTCAATAAAAAATATATAAATTTATCTTTAATTATTCAGAAATTATTTTAAAAAAAAATTTTTCAGCTTATTTTGAAAAATGTGATTCGAAATGTTCAGAAAATTAATTTAAAAAAAAAACTAAATAAAAAATAAATAAATAACAAATCTTGAGCAGAATCAAACTCACGGCGGCTCCAGCAGGTCCTCTCTTTCCAGGGAAGCCCCTTGGACCACCTTGTCCTGGAGCTCCCAGTCTGCCTGCTGGACCAGCGGGTCCCTAGAGGGGGTGAAGGAAGGAGAATGGTGCGATGGGGGGTGTGGTGTGATGGGAGGTTTGTGGTGTGTTGGAAGGAAAGTGGTGTGATGGAAGGAGAGTGGTTTGATGGAAGGTTAGTGGTGTGATGAGAGGTTATGGAGGTTGAGTTAGAAGAGGTAGGTCGAATTGATTGTAAACTATTTTAATGGTTTTTTCAACAATTTGAAGTTTTGATATTATTTTTTCAAAAGTATGGCGGGGTTTCATTGAAGAAGGAAATATAGTGGAAAAATGAAACAAATTTTGGAGTATTCTCAATATGAATATAAATACAAGGATGAATAATTATTATGAATAAAATAATAATAATTATGATGGATATTAATACTTATTAAGGATAATATTAATAATTATCATGAATAATACAAAGCTACTCACTGCAGGTCCCTCCTTGCCAGTGTCTCCAGGACCTCCTCTGCCTCCTGGGCCTCCCTGCGATCAGTGCAATGGGTTAGGACAAGGTTGAGAACTAATAATAATATTCTTTGTTAGTTATACATAAAAAGCGAACATTTAAAATTATAAAGCCATTGCAGGTGAATTTGAATTGAACGAATATTATTTAGGTTTTAAGGTGAAAGGGTGAATTGAAAAGTAAATAGGATCAAATGACGGTTAGTTAAAATTCAAAAATTGTTATTCATTGGGAGAATCGTTTTGAAAAAATGTGTGAGTGATGGCCAAGCAGAAATAGAGCAAGAAAGTGATGAGAGAAGCACAGAAGATGGATGAAGAGATCAGCACTCACGGGGTATCCCTGTTGGCCTCTTTCTCCAAGCAGTCCATGCTCTCCTGGAGGCCCCTGTGTGGTGGTTGGGTGGGTGGTTGGTTGTTTGGGTGGTTAATTGGGTGGTTGGTTGGGTGGGTGGCTGGGTGGCTGGATGGGTGGTTGATTGAGTGGTTGGTTGGGTGGTTGGTTGGGTAGTTGGATGGTTGGCTGGGTAGCTGGTTGGATGGGTAGTTGGATGGGTGGCAGGTTGGATGAGTGGATTGTTGGTTGACTGTTTGAATAAGTTTTTGATTGAGTGGTTGAATGATTGGTCGGATGGTAGGTTGCACGTTAATTAATTCAACGACTAGTCTTCAAAAGTCTACTTCAAGGCACTTCTATAAAATTCAATAAGTCCACTGTAACGTCGAAAAACAATAACCAATGTTCCATCAACTCCCCCAACAACTCACCGGAGGTCCTACGGCTCCCACGGGTCCAACCTGGCCTGGAGCTCCTGGAACGCCCTGTGGAAGAATTCCACGTGGTTTAAAGCTTCTTTAAACCACGTTTCTCAAATGCAAACTGCTATTGTATTGAATATTTTAGTTTGTTTTACAACATGAATTCGATTAATAGTCTTTTTGAAGATAAAAATTCAAATGAACAAGTAATAATGCCACAAGTTGTTCATAGCTTAACAAACTCACAGCTTCTCCTCTTTCTCCAGGGAAGCCTGGAACTCCGTCTTTGCCAGCGGTTCCCTGCGGTGGTTGCTTGCTTCTAGAGACTACTCAATGGTGGGGTATGAGAACAAATATCAGACAACAAAGTTGTTAAAAAACAAAATAACTGTCAGGTTGGTGAACAACAAATCTATAAAACGACATGGTAAAAAACGAAAAAAAGTTTGAAAACAGTAGAGGTCCACTCACGGTGGGTCCAGGAGATCCCTGAAAGCCAGCAGGTCCTTGAGGACCCTGAGCTCCCTGGTCTCCTGCGGCTCCTTGAGGTCCTTGTGGTCCTATGGCGCCTTTGTAGCCTGGACCTCCTGTAGGTCCTGCCTTGCCCTTCTTGCCTCTGGTTCCCTGGTTGGTAGTGATGGGTAGATGATGGGTGGGTGATGGATGTGTGAATAAAAAATGAGAGAGGAATAAGTAAAAGAGCTTCCCACTCCAAACGATATTTCAATAATAATTATTTTAGGGTGGTCACTTGTGGTCCTTGGAGACCTCTTTCTCCCACTGGTCCTACTGGTCCCTGGTTGTTACGGAAATAACAATAGTGACACTTGTTTTAGGTGTTGAAGTTGCGAAACATGTTAGAGTTGGTACTGGTGTTGAAGTGTTTCCATAACACATAAAAATTAGGGTGGAGTTTGAGAGAATTGAGAAGGTGAAGAACTTTGTTAAATACACGACGAAAAGCAATGTCGTACCTTGTTACCCTTGTTGCCTTCTTTCCCGTACTTGCCCTGGTTACCGCGAGAACCCTGCGTGGAGGAATGTATTGTTGAAATCCATACTTCGTTGAGGGTTGTGATGAGCTGCTGGCGTTTGATACTGTGTTACATTGTTAGAGTGTTGTATAATGTTTGAGAATCCATATTTTATTCAAGGTGTTGGATGCTTTCGATGTGTGTTATAGTTGGTAGGAGTTGAAATTTTTTTAAAAGTTAAATGTATTTTAGGTTTTATATATTTGGGTCTTTGGAGATTTGCTTAAATTGTATCCCTGCCTTCTCTCCAGGAAGTCCCGGGAGACCAGCAGGTCCGATCTCTCCGGAGTGACCCTGTGGATTTGCAAAAATAAAGAATATATTTTGATAATTATTTTAAAATCTTTTTGAAACGCTTTTTCAATTAATTAAAAATATTTCTTTAATTCCGCTTGAAATTATGTGAAAATATATTTATGTGCAAAGAATTTGGAAAATAAAAAAAAAACCATGAAATAAGTTTTTCTATAATGATGATTAGGCAAAGAAGGAAGCGCTTTTGATCTCACATACCTTTTCTCCTCTGGGTCCCAGTAGACCTATCTTTCCTCGTGGTCCTAGGTTTCCCTGGTTGGTTGTAAGTGGGAGGTTAGAGTCTATGTGATACTTATAATGGATGAAACACCATGTGTTGTTGTCAACCTGAAATTTAATTACTGTAGAAACTGTTCTCAACAAACCCATAAAAGTATTTTTTTGTTTAGTTTTTCATTTCCGGTTTGGCTTCAAGCCATACAACACTTTCAGCCACTCATCCCAGCACCTCTTCACCTTAGGTCCACTTGGTCCTTCTTCTCCTTGCTGGCCTCTGCCTCCTTTGTCTCCCTTCTCTCCAGGGTATCCTGCTTCTCCTCTGGCGCCATCAATGCCTGGTTGTCCTTGTTCTCCCGAGTCTCCTCTCAATCCTCTGGGACCAACATCTCCCTGACGGGTGGTGGAACTCGCTGTAGTAAGGCACCCTCGCTAACAACCCTCTAAAGAGCTCGAGGCGAACAATAATTCTAAGATGGAAAAGCTAAAAGAGTGAGAATTTAGTGGCTGTTGTTGAATTGAAAATGAATAGTTGGCAACAAAGAGCATGACAAGGCTACAAGAATTCACCTTAATACCTGGTGCTCCAGGGAAACCTAGACCTCCGGCCACCCCAGTAGATCCCTGTAACAAAAAAATTTCCGATATTAAAATAGTTTGAAATAATTTTTTAATGATTAATATGGAAATAAAAAATAGTTGAAATGAATATTTCAAAATTGACTTCAGTTTTTCAAGTTGATTAAAATATTTGGCATTGTATGAAGGAGGTAAGCCACCTGTTCGCCTTTCAATCCAGGCTTTCCCTGGTTACCTCTGAGACCCTGTGGTTATGGTAAAAACAACTTTCAAAGATTTTCTCTTATTTTTGTGTTTTTTTCATTCATTAACTCCGTTAGTTTTGAGAGAAACGTTGTTTAAAATTTCATTTTAAAAAGTTTTTTTAATGTAAATTAAAACAAATGAATAAGTTTGAAATTTTTTTTTCAAAAAGTACATTCTGGAAAAATTCATAAAAATAATTATATTGAAAACACATATTAAACAAAAAAAACAAAAAAACAAAAGCTGGATCTCACAATAGGTCCTTCAACTCCAGGCAGACCCGAGAGACCACGTTTTCCTGCAGGTCCCTGGAGTCCTGGCAATCCGTTGGGTCCTGCAGAGCCTGGAGAGCCCTGTGATGGTGTGTGGAACGATGTGAAAGTGCTTTTAAAGAGATTTTCAAACTTCAACAGAAAATAATTTCAAAAATATTGAAAAATATTTTCAAGAGATTGTATAAACTTTAAAACTGATAGGTTTTGACTAGAATTGTATTAATGTCTCTGAAGATAGTTTATTCGGATTTTGGTCTTTGCCATGAATCATGATTTTACCAGATAGGCCACCATTCAAACCATCATGCATTCCACCATTCAAACCATCATGCATTCCACCATGCATTTCACCATTCAAACCATCACGCATTCCACCATGCATTCCACCATCCAAGCCACATGCATTACACCATGCATTCCACCATGCATTCCACATGCATTCCACTCACAATGGCTCCCGGAGCTCCCACTGCTCCTGTCTTCCCTGGAGGACCATAGGGACCCTGACAAATGAGTCATTATACATTAAAAAATAAGCTAGCCTTTGTTCATCCATTATACTTGAAATCAATATTTTTTCCACGCAACAATTTCGTTCTAAATTATGCAAAACAAATCAGCAAAAATAATACTAATGACAAAAAAATGAAAATAATAATATAAAAAAAAAATATTTAAAAACGGATAGTTTGGATAGCCAAAGACCCACGAAATAAAAATATTAAAATTGATGATAAGTTATTTCAAGCGGCACAGCTGAAGCACTAACAGGGTTTCCCTTGGCTCCAGCAGGCCCATCAAGACCAGGCAGACCAGGCAGACCAGGAGTTCCAGGCTGACCCTGAGCTCCCACGTTGCCTCTTTGTCCCTAAAAGAGAAGAAAACAGAAGAAAAATTTGAGAAAAGATAGATAATGAATGGAAAAATGAGAATAAAAATGGGGTGTTTGAAAGAAAGGATAGGAAAAGCTACGAATGTCCAGCAAACTGACGATTTCTCCAGGGGGTCCTTGAGGTCCTTGTGGTCCTGCATGGCCCTGCAGAATGGCAAAGATTATCGTATTGTGTTTTGATAAAATGGATGGAATAATTTTATAAAAAATTAATTTGAATATTTCGAAATAAAAAATCAACTTTTGGAAGTGTGGTTTTATTGATTTTTGATTGCAAATAATGGCATTGGAAGTTCGTTCAACAACGACTTTAAAAGAAGACTTTGCAATGCATACTTCAGGGTTTTGATGACTGATCATTTTCAAATTGTTATTTCAGTAAATGAGCAAATAAAAGTCAATTAACTATTGCGAAAAAACTCACAGGTTCTCCATCTTTGCCTGTCACTCCAGTTGGTCCTTGGTATCCTGCGTCTCCCTGCAGTCATTGACTCATCTTACTCATCTATCCATCTTTTCATCCATTTGTCCATCCATTTATCCACCCATCCAGCTATACAACCATCCTCCGACATCTCAGTCTATTCATTATTTATTCAACTTTTCCATCTCTACACCAATCGACAGAACTAATCCAATAGTTTTTGTGAACTCCCTGATAACACTACAACATCATGCAATGCCTCCATTCCCCAGTCCACCTACCCTGTTTCCCTTCTGACCAGGCAGTCCTGGATACCCTGCAAATCCAGGGTCTCCCTGTGAATAAAAAATGAGGCGTTAAAACTCATATATCACCAACTTGAAACATTTCACTGAACTATCTAACTAAAAACATGTCTCCATCATCATCATCATCTTTTTTTTTCTTTATCTTTTTTTTTTTCTTCTCTTTTTTTTTCTTTTTTTTCCTTTTTCATTAATTTTTTGTCTTCTTCCTTTTCCTTTCTTTCTCATTTTTCCTTTTCTTTATTTTTTCTCTTTTTGCATATGTAACAAACATCCTTCAACTGAGTCTAACTCTTTCAAGCTTCGACCACGAAGATCTTCATTACGAAAGCGCCTTTTGACAAGGCAGACTTACGTTCAAGCCTTGCGCACCTGGAGCTCCCCTTTCTCCAGTGTTTCCTGGACTTCCCTGTAAGGTGTTGTGGTGGTTGATACGTGGTTGAGTAGAGATTTAGAGAGAAAGATTCGTTTCTGAGTATTTTATAGCAAAAACGTTTTTTTACAACTCAAAGTCGAAAAAACACTGGGCAGAATTAAAATTCAACATAAACCAAAGTTGGAGTAGAATGAAAATCCTCATGCGAATTTCATTACATCGGATTAATTATAAGAATGATAGAACTACAAAAAGACGCCAACATCTTTGCCGTTAGGTCCCACGGGTCCTGGCTCTCCCCTTGGTCCGTATGGACCCTATAGTGAAGAGTTCAAGAATTAATAAGCTGTGAATTCAACTTTGAATATAGATTTATTGAAGATTGTTTGAAGGTAACTTTCATATTCGAGTGATCACTCGAAAAGGATTCGAAATTGAAGTTTATAAGTGTAATAAAAAATTGAGAAAGAAATTAGTGATGTAAACTTAAAATAGATGGAAAATGTTGTTTAAAAAATAGTTTGAACTTAAGATTAAAAAATAAATTCAAACTTACCACGTCGCCTGGTTCACCAACGTCTCCAACACTTCCAGGAGGTCCTTGGTCTCCCTAGCAACCAGTCAATGTCAAGGTCGTTAACATTGAATAAAGAAAAAAATATTAAATAATAAAAATAATAATTACTAATTAATATTTTAATAATTCTATTTAATTATTATTATTAATTGAAATCCTTTATTGTTTTTATAGTTACAGGTCATGTTAAACTGCCGAAATGACTTACTGGTTGTCCCTGCAGACCCACCAAGCCTTGAGGCCCTGGAGACCCAACCATTTGAAGCTGGCGGAATCATTGACACTCCACATTGACAACCAACTCACATCATGTTTCAAACAAATCGAGCGCTTAGAACACAAGTGTGTTCGTTAAAATAAAATTATGATTATATTGTTTACTATCTGATAATGATATCATTGCTTGAGATTACTTTTTTCAATTTTTTAATTGATTTATTGTTTTGAATTAATATTTCATTGTGTTTAATATTTTTTCAACTTTTTTTCTCGCCATTTGTTCATTTCGTAGGTTCAATGCCGACATATATGAGTGATAACATTCAGTTCTCGTATATTTTAATGTTTTCTTTTTGAGTTCGACTGTTCGCCGTGTTTTTGTAACATTTCCAGCGTATGTCTGGACTTGATCTAATAAAGACTATTAAAAAAAATTCAACCTTATCTAATCTGATCAAATCATTTGTATAGCGCTGATTCGTTAAACATTTTAGGATACAAAGGAAAATTTCATCATAGTGCCATTCAGTCTGGAAAGCTTGAATCCAGCCTGCTTACTAGGTTTGTTAACTCGCTAATCTAATTCCAGATTCTTCAAAAAAAGGTACTTAAATCAGTAGATTTGAAAAAAATTATTTAAAATTAATTCAAAGTAAATAATTGTTAAATTTTCCAAACCATATGGTGGTTGAGTCTGGTGTTGAGCGCCTGGGCTTCGTGGTTGCCTGGTCCCTTGGTACCACTTTCTCTTAGAGCTAACTGATCAGGGGAGGTGGCTTGGGTTCACTTAGGAGTTTGTGAAGAAAGCGAGGCTGGTGTAATGGATGCATTCTTTTTATATTTGTTTTCCTAATCCCTTCAGCTTCATTGCGTCTTGATCAATAATTTCAAAGCGATTCCAGGCAAGAGTGACTCACGGGAACAATGAAGACGTGACCTGGAGGTCCAGGAATTCCCAATGTTCCTGGAAGACCATTTCTTCCTTGGTAGCCCTGGTTGTATGAATGGTTGTATGGGTGGTTGTATGAATGGTTGTATGGTTGGTTGTATAGTTGGTTGTATGGTTGGTTGTATGGTTGCTTGTATGGGTGGTTGTATAGTTAGCTGTATCAGTGGTTTTTGGTAGTGATTGTATGTATGGTTTTCTGGGTGGTTGTTTGGGTGGTTATGGAAATTGTATATTTTTTGAAAGTTATATAAATATAGCTAATGTATGCATTGCTGAGCTCATAATGTATCAAAGCTTCGAGCATTTGACTTGCAATATTTTGAAAAGTGTCATAAGTTTCAGAACACTCAGGCGGGTCACCCAGCAGAGTAACTCACCCTTTCTCCCTTAGGTCCTCTGGGTCCCTTAGGTCCTTGAACGCTTCCAGCGCTTCCCTGGAGGTTGGAGCGTTGAGTGGGAAAATGGAACAGTATGGTTTCAATGAAGACCAAACAAACACCGAGATGAACCGAAATGAGCCATTGGATTTGATGGCTTTTTGGAGCCAACGATGTACCAAGAATGAATAATCATGTAATTTCAAAAATAAACTTTGAATCAAGTCTTTAATGAATTAACTCAAATCAACATTTGGAAATGTTACAAGGAAATTGAATGAAGTAACAATCACTGAGATGATGAAGGGGGTTATGGTGGTTCGGGAACAATGGGTTAGTGAACGTTCAATCTTTCGAAAGCTCTGCCCTCACTCACATAAGAACTCTTTACCCGGTGGATCGAATAAGAAGAATGAGAAGAGCGAGAAGAAGAGGAAGAAGAAGAAGAAGAAGAAGAAGAGCGAGAAAAAGAGGAAGAAGAAGCAGAAGGTTTCTTTTTGGGTTTCGGTTTCGAGGTGGGTTTAGGAGGAGGTTTTGTTTGCGGTGGCGGAGGAGGCTGTGTGACCACAGGTTCGAGCACCACTGGAGGCTCTGGTGGTGCATCCACTGCCGCTGGCTCCTCGCCGGAAGACTCAAAGTCGTCTGCGATGACGTGTGAGGGGTGACCACGTGACGACAATCGTCAAATTTATTAGTTATTTTCAGTTCAATTTATTTTTAGTCATAGCTTTTTGTGTCAATTCATCGACATATAAGTATTTATGACATAATTCATTTTTTGATTGAGTTGAACGATAAAATGGCACTTGGTGCAGAAATTTGAGTTTTATGCAAATATTGCCGTCCTGCGCGTCCAACTATTAATTAAAAGCACATTTCAACAGGAGACACAAGCATCACAACCATTAAAATTATATTTTTTTGTCCAAATTAAACACATAACAATTTAAAATGTTCATAATGCATTCAAAAGCACTGGCTCTCTCTTTTTCCTTCAACTGCCTCCCACTACCGCCCAACTACTCCCAACTACCCACCTTGTGCCAGCGTTAATCCAACGAGCAGGAGGAGTGATAATCCCAGCAGCATACATTTCCTTGACGCCATTGTGATTGAGCGTCCTCCGAAATGAGGGCACGCTTCTAAAAAACCGAGCAAAAGTTTTTTGTTTCAAATTTGGCGCTTTTGTGTTCACGCGGCACTACGGGCCAGTGCAGACAAACTGCCATTGCTACTCCTTCTCGTCCCTCTCTTTCTTCTCACCATCTCACTGCTGCCTCCTCCTCCAGACAGCTGCTTTTGGCTTTTTTGTTACTTCGTTATAACAGCGCGTTGCTGTGTGTGTGTGTAACACGTTACTGTCGTAAGGGCATTATAACGCGGGTTTGTATGAGGCGACATAGCCTTGTGCTCGGTGTCATACTTGCCTACGCCATCAAACCCAAGCTACCTTTCTTTAAGAAACAGTGACCGCTTTAGAGGTGCTTGGCTTGGAGGAAAAGCTGTTTATTCTTTGGTCTAAGAACATTAAGTTTTTTGGTTCAATTGGATGAAAGATGCGAGTTGTTAGGAGAATATGACGAGTCATTAGATCGGATGCTGAGTCAGAGATGTGTTGAACGGATGACAGTGAAGCTCTGTGCTTTGAAGCTGTTGTTCGCTAGCGTCTGAAACACAATGATTCTTTGGTGCCTCCCCCAATGAATGCAATGGCAAATGCTGCCAAAGTGGCGTTACACCGTTAAAGCCTCAAAAATGTCAATTGAAAAGTATATTTAATCCATGAGAAAACGAACTACCTCCAAAATCAATGTTCCTATTGGAGAAATATTTTACTTTATTTCATGACAGCTCATAGGATTTTGTAAAAATGATTTATCACGATTGAACATGGAGCAGGAATGAGTGGAAAATGTTTAATGGAATCACTGTATGAATCTAATCCAATCTAATCATTTATATAGCGCTGATTCCACACTGTTCAATTCCAATGATAGAATAAATTACCGGCATTTGGTGTCAATGTTTCAATATTAAATACCAGGTTAATGTTTGTGTTTCAACTTCAAGTAACACTTTTATGTCAATTTTGCAACGTTGAGTAACGGCTTGTGTAACGTTTTAATAAAAGTTCAAAGTCCAAAACAACATGTGGTTTAACTGCAGCGTTAGTGCCTTGTGGTTGGGGAAGATGTTATTCAACTGATGCAGACATCACTCCAAAGAAATATTTGAAAATAGGACAACCTTTTCTTGAAAAGCTATGTAAAATTATGTAAAAAACGGGAAAAATATATGACACTTACACTGAGTATCTTCGTTTCCGAGTCAACCAATATCCCCTTTGGGCATTGCTTAGTCTTCTTATCAAATCAATGACAAACCCGTTCACAATGGTTTCATTTAACCTTCTATTCTACTGGAATTAATTATATCATTAACTTATTCATCCATCCATCAATTGTAAAATATATCCATCCATCAACTGAGGAATACATCCATCCATCAACTGAGAATACATCCATCCATCAACTGAGAATATATCCATCCATCAACTGAGAATATATCCATCCATCAACTGAGAATATATCCATCCATCAACTGAGAATACATCCATCCATCAACTGAGAATATATCCCTCCATCAACTGAGAATACATCCATCCATCAACTGAGGAATACATCCATCCAATAACTGAGGAATATATCCATCCATCAACTGAGGAATATATCCATCCATCAACTGAGAATATATCCATCCATCAACTGAGAATATATCCATCCATCAACTGAGAATATATCCATCCATCAACTGAGAATATATCCATCCATCAACTGAGGAATATATCCATCCATCAACTGAGAATATATCCATCCATCAACTGAGGAATATATCCATCCATCAACTGAGAATACATCCATCCATCAACGGAGGAATACATCCATCCATCAACTGAGAATATATCCATCCATCAACTGAGGAATACATCCATCCATCAACTGAGGAATACATCCATCCATCAACTGAGAATATATCCATCCATCAACTGAGAATATATCCATCCATCAACTGAGAATATATCCATCCATCAACGGAGGAATATATCCATCCATCAACTGAGAATACATCCATCCATTAGATAATTGATTAATAGATATTTTTTAATTAATCCATTGTTCAATTAATCACTCACAACGTTATGATTCAACTAATCAACCTTCTTAATTATTCCTCGACGCCCCTGTGTTGCAGCATGTGGATGCTCTTGTGCGTGCTGAGAAGCTCCTTGTGCTTGTGTGGGTAGACTACCTTTTCTACCACAAGGCACTGGTGGTGGTGGTGGTGGTGGGAGTGGTGGTGGTGGTGGTGGTGGTGGTGGTGGTGGTGGTGGTGGTGGTGGTGGTGGTGGTGGTGGTTGTGGTGGTGGTGGTGGTGGTGGTGGTGGTGGTGGTGGTGAGAATAATAAAGAGATGGAGAAGAAGAAGATGTGGAAGAAAAGAAGGAAGAAGAGAAAAAGTACGAAGAGAAGGAGTAGGATGTAGAAGAAAAAAGAGGAAGAGAAGGAGGATGAAGAGAAAGAAAATAAATAAGAGAAAGAAGAGGATGAAGAGAAGGAAGAGGAAGAAGAGGAGGAAGAGGAAGAAGAGGAGGAAGAGGAAGAAGAGGAAGAAGAGAAATAAGAGAAGGAAGAGGAAGAAGAGAAGGAAGAGGAAGAAGAGGAAAAAGAGGAAGAAGAGGAAAAAGAGGAAGAAGAAGAAAATACATGAAAATGAAATAATAATGAAAAATCGTTGAATAAAAGATTACTAACTGGCTGGTATGAAATTGACCGACCTTTTTGAAAAGTCGGAGCGCTTGTTGCGGGCGGTTCAAGGCCAAGTGACACATTGCCATGGTTTTGAGGTGCCCTGAGATGGCGGTTGAGTAGCGGAGAAAGAGGCTCTGCTTGTGAGGATAACTCTCTTTTAACATCTCAAGAGCTGACTGCATGGGATTTTGAGGCGTGAAAGGATGTATAGAGAGAAGAATACGTGGATGGATGGATTGATAAATAAATGTATTAATAAATGGGTGGATAGATAGCTTAGTGAATAGACAAATGAGTAGCTAGATGGAATGGTGAATGGGTGGAAGGATGGATAGTTAATAAAGGAAAGAATGAATATATAATAGAAACATGTGATATAAAGATCATGGTACGGAGCGTGGAGCAGACATGAACAGTTAAGACTTTCAACTTCTAATTAACTATTTATATTTTTAATTAATTTAATTATTAATACAACAAAAATAGCCAAAATACCAAAAAAAATTCACACACACTCACATACTAATTCACACACAAACCGTCATTCACGCACGCACGCAAACACACACATACCTCAAGTTCCCCTCTCCTCATCTTCAATCTAGCCATCTCATCCATGCATGAAATTGTCCGCTTGTTTGTCATTCCGAATGTCCTCTTGTATGTCTCCAGACTTTCCTCTAAATAACTTTCTGCCACGTCTGTAAAGTTAGTGGTTCGTGTTGGTAGGTCTGGTTATGAGAGTCGAGCCCAAGTTAGTTTGGAGGAAATTCGTAAACTCCCAATTACCCTCTCTGTAGTTAAGACTTAAACCAATTGTTTTTTCTCATATCCCTCTTCTTTCTATGTTTCCTCCTCCTCCTCCTCCTCCTCCTCCTCCTCCTCTTCCTCCTCCTCCTCCTCCTCCTCCTCCTCCTCCTCCTCCTCCTCCTCCTCCTCCTCCTCCTCCTCCTCCTCTTCCTCCTCCTCCTCCTCCTCCTTTTCCTTCTTCTTCTCTTTCCATTCTTCTTCTTCCTCCCTCTTTTTCTCCTTTTCACCATCAGCGGCTGCATTCGAGAAGAGCTTCATGGCGATGTTGTAACAGGAGTCTGCGGCCTCAATCGACTTTTCTCCATGTCTAACAGAATGAAGCGATGAAAAGAACAATTTATATAAGTAACAGTTACTATCATAAAAATAAAATATTACTGAAAAATCAACTTAAAACAATTAAAAAACTAAAATTAATGTTGATTCGAATTCAAAATCGCCCATAGTTCCATACAACTGATGCAGGATTTAAAGGCATGAGTACAGCAAAGTAGAGTACAGTACGCACAGCTTTGTGACGAGAGCATGCGCCTTCATGTAGCTCTCCAAGGCCTTCTCCGTGTCTGTCTCTGTGTCTCCCTTGCTCTGCTGCAACTGGAAACGATAAGAAAAAAGAAGAGATGAAGAAAAAAGATAAAAAGGAAGAAAAAAAAGAGAAAAAAGAGGAAGCTAAAAAGAGAGAGAAGAAAAAAGAGGAGAAGAAAGAGAAGGAGAAGTAGGAGGATAAGCGGAAATAATGTGTAAACTGTGACAGGGATGATCTTCCTCACCTTCTGAAGTCTCAGTAGCTTGAGTTTTACAAACTACATTCAATCATTGATTAACTGATACTCCTGATAAACAATTTAATAAGATTCTTCTTTCTCTTACCCTTCCCATGGTGTGGTAAAGGAGGATCATCTTTTCGAAATCATCATCAGCATCAGCCATGTCGAGTCTCCTGTGCAGGTGTTCCAAGGCCGAATGTGGCATGTCCATTTCTTCGTACAGGCTGCAGTGTGAATGGTGATGTTGCTTGTGTCAATGCGAACATGGATCTCGTTATAGAGCTCCAAGTGAAGCGACTGAAGCTCATGATGGTGTGTCATGCGTGGAAAGTATGCAAAAGTTTGGAGTCTTGAATACCAATAATGGATAATTATGTTTTAATCCAATTTGTAAAGCACCAAGGCAAGCAACTGAAAAACAACGAGTTTTAAAATTGATCACAATTCGATTTTAAATTTTTTGAAACAAAAATGCTCACAACCAGCTAATTCACAATGTACCTCATGAACAATTCCTCCAATCTCTCTTCCACTCCCTCCTTCAACCTTCCTTCATCCTTCACGCCTTCTTTTTTATCTTTCTCTGGCTGTAGCAGCCTTTTACACTTCATCAGCAAGCGTTTAGCCTTCTTGGTCGTTGAAGCAGTTGAGGTAGTGAACGGGCAATAAAGGAGAAAATGATTTAGGAATAATACTCGAGAAATAAGCGGAAAGTAGAAAAAAGTAATAATTAAAAGAAAAATACAAATAAATAATAAATAATAAACTAGATATACTAAAATACATTTGAAAACTCTGACCAAGCATTACATAAAACTAAAAAATCAAAATAACCAATGGCTGTATGAAGAGCAAGGATATTTCTTAAGGGAGATAAAGCAGGCAGCTCTGGTGAGAAGGAGTTGAGTGAGGAGAGAGTGGTAGGTGGGGGAGTGTTTGAAGGCATGGTACTCCTGTTTGTGGCTGTGGAAGTCTGTAGAGGAGGTTTGTCTTGAGGAGTCAGTTACTATGCTGTCTTCTTCGTGGGTGCTGTCTCGAAAGGAGTCTTCAGCGCGGCTCTGGTTGATGGAGTCCATAAGTGCCATGTTGGCCACTTCTTTGTCGATCGAGTCTACGATCGACTGACTGGTCTGGCAGTGCTCTAGTGCCTGGTGCGGGTACCCTGACACGAGAATGGTTGTGAGAGCATCCTTCTGTTGAAAGTTTCTAGACATAACAGACAATTGACTACTTGAATTATGAAATAAATTTGAACAAAATCTAAAAAACCATCAAAAAATCTTAGTACTAACGAACCTTTCAATTCTAAATAAATTCTAGCTATTTTCACATGGTAGATGGCTGTTTCAATGCCCTCCATCCACTCACTACCCCAATCATCTGCCTTCCCAAAATTCATTTTCAGCGTCAAGCATCTCACATATTCATCAATAGCGTCATCTGCCTGAATATTTTGAAATTCTTTTGAGTATTTCAACTTTTAAATCATTAAACGTTTGATCTGATGTGAGAAACTACAAAGTCCTACATTTTTTGCCGCAACGTGTTTCACTGCATTTCGCTCGTGGTCCTTTATCATAGACTTGAAGAAATTGTCATCATTATCATCTTCTTCTTCATCTTCAGTATCACTTGCTTCTTCGTTAGTGATAATGTTCTCATTGTCAAGCACACCCACCTCCTGTTGGCTTGAGTCATCACACCTCGGAAGGAACAAGTCTACTTTTTTGTTGCTCTTTTCGACAACCTCTGCCACAGACTTTTCTGAATGTACAGTGTCGTCACTCTCATATTTGTCATTTTTGTAGTCATCGTCACCGTCATCCTTATCGCTGTCATCTTTGTCACTGTCATCATTTTCACTGCTACCTCCGGCTAGAACAGTTACACTGCTGCTTTCGCTGTAGACTCCATCGCTCTTGTCATCAAAAGAAGTGGTCGACATGGTTTATATCAGTCTTACTACCTTCTTCAATGTACCACAAATATTATTTTTGGCTGCTTGCACTGTAACCATGGGAACAGGTGTATCTAAACATACTTTGCATTAGCACAGTTAATTAATTGAAACTTTTTAGTTGTTCTTTTAAAGTTTATTTTCAAAAAATGACATTCATATCTGATTTATTGTTCACAAAAGAAACATTACAATGGTAACAAATGTGCCACGTTGCTAGAAAAGTCAAAAAATAGGAACTTCAAGTGGTGAAGTTTCAACAAGGTGTATGGATAATGTACGAAATGGCTTTTTGATGTTAGTCTGAACACTAATTCAAAAGAATTTTTTTGAATTCTACTAAATATAAACTTTTAAAATTAAAATAAAAAATGCAAAAATAGATTTAAAGATGAATGAAATGGCGAATTGTAGAATTATTACAAAAAATTCGAAGTTGAAAAACTCGGTTTGAAAAATAAATATAGAGGGGAGTTTTGAGAGCGGTTGGCAAAGTTGAAGAAGTACCTGATCAGGCATGCAGTAACAAATGTGTATAAATAATGGACAAGCGTATTGAAGCAAATTATAATAACTTTTGATGATTGCAAAATAGTGAAAACACAAAAAAAATTCGCACACGAATGAAAAACACATCAGCGACATTTTGTGTTCAATTCACACGGATTCAAAAATCTTACAGATTACCAAATATTACTGTCAAAACCATAACTTCCATACCAACACAACCACACCATCCTCACCAAACAGCTACACCATGCACACCAACACAAACGCCTAAAACACATGCTGAGTTAGTTATAGTAGCGTGAACACGTACGAACGCCTGAACCACCGAAATGAAATCACCAGTAGGAATGACGGGGTCGTCAACCGCCACTACACCTTCGTTTCGAACACAATGGTGGGAGTTGACCGGGTCGAATGCAGTGCTGTAAGATTCCTAGACCTGTGTGAAAGGTGGGTTGCGAAGTGAAACCTGGTTGAAGGGATGATTGTTAGATTGGGAGTGAGTTGGTGTGTAGGTGGGTTGGTAGATTAGATTTGTATGAGTGTTTGGGTGAGTTATGATGAAACTTTATTGCTGGGTTCTGAAAGATCTGTATGGGAGTGCCATTGTTGAGCTGTTATGAGAGTTGTGTAGGAGTGTGTAGTTGAAATTTCATAGTATGCTCGACTTGGGAGTCAAAAAAAGAAAAAGACGAAAATTATGGAAGGAATTTATAAATTTTTTATAAAAATGAGAAACCATTGAAGAATTTTCAATGAACCTGACTAAAACGAATAAACCTTTTTAAGAAAACATAAAATCCTAAACACAAACTACAAGAATTTACAGAAAAATTAACCAAATCGTCAACTCAACAAAAATGAAGGATTAAAAAAATAATAAAAAACGGAAAAAATATCAAGAATTAGAAAAAACAAAATTATTAATAAAGCGCCAAAGCAAGGAACAGAGGCGCTCTCGTTCAGTCTTAAGCAAGCTATAACCGCAATAAGGTTAGCAAGTATAAACAGGGTTGAGAACCTGGACAAATTATGTTAGTTGTCTTGATGTTGGTGGGAAAATTTGAAATAGAGTTAAAAATTAGGACTAAAGGTGTCAGTTTCTTATGGTTGGTGGAATGATCTATACAGACGAACGATGCAGGCAAGGTCAAAGATGTTGGTGTTAGCGGAGTCCAAACCTTCCTGATTATAAGGTTGTTGTGGTTATTTTTGGATATTGTTGAAATATGTTGTTTTCATGTGGTTAGCGCAATGAACCAGACAGTTCGCTGATGACTAATGCCAGTAGGGCTTTGACTGTTGATGGCAGTGCAGTCGGAGCCTTCTCGATTCATTCTTTGTTGAGAAGAAGAAAATTATAAAAATATAAATTCACCGGTGATGTTGATTCCAATTTTTTGTAATTTTTGTTGTCGAAGGAATGGCGATATTTGACTTATTGTGCTGTCTCAGTTCGAAAGTTTGGGTGGTTGATAGCATTTTTGATGAGGCAAATTAACGTGAGCAATTAAACCTGAGTACTACGTCTTCACATAAAAAACAGTACGAAAACAGTACAAGATTATACATTATACTGATTTTTAACATGCAAAAAACTGAACGGGAAGTGTACACGCCATGGCCAACACAAGCAAAAAATATTTAAAAAATTTTAAAAAAAATAAATAAAAAACAAAAAGTGAACGAACTGAACGAACCCGTCAACAGAACTTTTGAACGAACTAATACTTTTATTGACATTGTTGTTGCCGTTTTTGCAGCGGCCCTTGAGCTTGGAATAGTTCTCTTTGAGGATTTGAATGTACGTCTGGTAGCGCAGTCTCTGTGGGAGGTTGCGATGGGGAGGTTGCGATGGGGAGGTAGCGATGGGGAGGTAGCGATGGGGAGGTAGCGATGGGGAGATAGCGATGGGGAGGTTGCGATGGAGAGGTTGCGATGGAAACCTCCAATGAGAACCCTTTGTGGCTTAACGCCTAGTGAATTCAACTAATATGAGTGGAGCAACAAAAATCAACTATTATGGGTCAACTCAAACTAAGCTACTCCAACCAATCCAATCGAATCAAAGCCAATCTAATGCAATTTAACAATTCCATCCAATACATCCCAATCCAGAGCAACAACAACAACAACAACAGCAACAGCAAAAACAACAACAGCAACAGCAGTAAAAACAACAGCAACGACGACAACAGCCACAACAGAAACAACAACAACAGTAACAGCAGCAACAACAGCCACCTCAAAGAGTAGGAATGTTTCCTTGGCATCCCTCTCCTTCTTCGCCTTGCTCACCACCCCTCCCAGGAAGTCGTGATGGGCTGCTAAGTCCTCTGTCACCTCCTTCAGCCGCTCCTCGTGCCCCCGCAACTGATCGGCCTGCAAGGTTAGGAGCTGGCTGAGCAAGTATTACTCCCCACTAGGTACTTTTCTATACATTGCTCTATTCTCCACTATAAATCACATTCTAAATCCACACTGTACTTCGCACTATACATCCCTCTACTTCTCACCGACTACTTCCAGACAAAGCACCACCTGAGAGACTGTTCTAATGTTGTCAAGACCATTCCAACTACGCAGCGTCCCCCAAACACCTACCAAGGACAGCTTTGTGAGGGAGGAAGGAAGGAGGGGTCGTTGGAAGGCCATGGAAGAACCGACAGGAGCAGGTAAGGGAGGCGCTGATAGGAAGGCTGCAGACAGGTTGATGGCCTGCATCCACTGCTGACAGTCCTGATCCGAACTGTAGAGTGAGAGGATGGTTGTATGGCTGGAAAAGTGGAAAGGCAGTATTGTTGCTTAGTTGTTTGTTGGAAGGGTGGAGTGGTTGAAAAAGGTTTGATGAGATTTTATGAATACAATGAGTAGGTTTAAAATGATGATGTGATGATGGATGATGATGGGTGATAATGAATGATGATGGGTGATAATGAATGATGATGGGTGATGATGGGTGATGATGGGTGATGATGGATGATGATGGGTGATAATGAATGATGATGGGTGATAATGAATGATGATGGGTGATGATGGGTGATGATGGGTGATGATGGGTGATAATGAATGATGATGGGTGATGGGTGATGATGGGTGATAATGAATGATGATGGGTGATGATGGGTGATAATGAATGATGATGGGTGATGATGGGTGATGATGGGTGATTAGAAGCTGAAGGAAGAGTGAACGAGAACTCAGCACCTGGTTCTGATCAGGTACACAGCCCAGTTGGCCAGCCTCAACTCGAACACATGCTTCTTCTTTATATAGTCCTTGGCGGGATAAGCCAGACTATGGTGGACCAAGAGGAAGTCACTCGAGGGATCTGGCTCCTCTGATTGCCTGGAGGTCGACTTGGAGGAGACGTCCTTAGAAAATATAAGCGAAGTGTCCCTCAAGATGGCCTGGCTCAACTTCCAGCCTCTCTTGCCCATGGGAGCTGTTGAGGTGGTGGGTGGTGGTGGTGGTGGAAGGGTGAAGAAAAGGTGGTTACTGATGCCGGTGGAAGAGTGAATAGAAGGTGATAAGTGGTGGTGGGAATGATGAGGTGTTATTGGATTTATTAAAATGTGTTTTGAAGAATTTTAAGGCATTGCATTAATAAAAATACAATGCATTGTATTGTGGAGAATTTAAAAGCACTGCAGAATAAGAAAATTACTTTTGCGTCCATCAGGACCCAGACACGCCTTTCTGACAATGAGGCCTCTCTTGAAGACGATGCCACAGCTGCCACTGTTGCTGCTGCTGCTACTGCTGCCTGGCTGCACCTGCATGGTGTGGTTGCTAGGATGGTGGAAGTTGGAGACGATGTGGTTGCTAGGGTGGTAACGATGGTATATTGGGATGGGGAACAGGTTCGATTGCTTGCACCTGCAAGAACTGGTTGGACTTTTCTTTCTTCTTCTTCTTTTCTTCTTTCTTATCCTCACTCCTGCATAAAGTTTGAAGTATTAGCTGCATCGGCCGACCTGAGCAAAACATGAAAATTTCCAAAACGACAATAACAACATTATGACAGTCGCCACCACTACCAAATCAACAACCAGACGTTCCTCAAACAACAAAAACACCTAACCACCACAAACTTTCCAACCACACTCCCAAATATACTACACCCACAACACACACACACACACACACACACACACACACACACACACACACACACACACACACACACACACACACACACACACACACACACACACACACACAACACACACACACACACACACACACACACACACACACACACACACACACACACACACACACACACACACACACACACACACACAAACACACACACAAAAACACACACACACACACACACACACACACACACACACAAAAACACACACACACACACACACACACACACACACACACACACACACACACACACACACACACACACACACACACACACACACACACACACACACAACACACCCACAACAACACCCTCCAAAGAACCCCACACCAAAGCCCCTAACACACCACCCCACAAATGGCAGCTTCACTAACGTGGCCAGAGGGAGGGGGTTTTTGTGTATGGCGGAGTAGATCTGCTTGAGGACGCCTGCCTCGTAGTTGTCTCCCCCGTTGAGTCCCCTCAGATTGTCGCTGAACTGCCCCTGCGTCATGCGTTTGCCCACGTTCTGTTGGCCAGTTTGGCGTTGTGTGTGTGTGTGTGTGTGTGTGTGTGTGTGTGTGTGTGTGTATGTGTGTGTGTGTGTGTGTGTGTGTGTGTGTGTGTGTGTGTGTGTGTGTGTGTGTGTGTGTGTGTGTGTGTGTGTGTGTGTGTGTGTGTGTGTGTGTGTGTGTGTGTGTGTGTGTGTGTGTGTGTGTGTGTGTGTGTGTGTGTGTGTGTGTGTGTGTGTGTGTGTGTGTGTGTGTGTGTGTGTGTGTGTGTGTGTGTGTGTGTGTGTGTGTGTGTGTGTGTGTGTGTGTGTGTGTGTGTGTGTGTGTGTGTGTGTGTGTGTGTGTGTGTGTGTGTGTGTGTGTGTGTGTGTGTGTGTGTGTGTGTGTGTGTGTGTGTGTGTGTGTGTGTGGAGATAATGGTAGTGATGAAATGGTGGTAGTGATGAAAATGGTGAAGACTTTGTTAATAATTATGGTGATGGAAAGGAGGATGATGGTTTTGATGGGATGTATGAAGATGATGATGCAACACCTGTCCATGGAGGTCAGTGTTGAGAAGGAAAATGGCGCATGTGAGGGTGTGACACGAGTCTGAAGATTTGAAACAAAAAAATAATAACAATAATAAAGATAAGTATTGAAATAACAGAAAATAAATAAATGAATTCAAAATAATAATAATAATAATAATAATAATAATAATAATGATAATAATAATAATAATAATAATAATAATAATAATAATAATAATAATAATAATAATAATAATAATAATAATAATAATAATAATAATAATAATAATAATAATAATAATAATGATAATAAAAGACAAAAATTTATTAACAGTTTGATTAGAATAGATCAGAGGATCGTTATTGACCGGATGAAGGTCATCGATGAGATTATAATTAGTGATTATGTTAAAAGAGCTTATTAGATTAGTATGATGGATAAGGGTGGAACTATTGATTATAATGATGGATAAGCTTGCGGCCACGAACCAAGGGACTTGAAGGCAGTGGGGTTGCAGTGGAGAAACCTGCTGGAGAAAGCCTCCAACACCCGCTCCTGCTCTTGACTCTCACCTGTGACGCTCAAGGTGGCCACAAAGGACCTCAAGGACTGCTCGATCGACTGCCCTGAGAAGTCAAAATGTCCAAGGTAGGCTTCCCTCAGACGTTTTGACCCGTCTGTCCTGTGGTGGTGGTGGTGGTGGTGGTGGTGGTTGTGGATGCGGTGTTGGAGGGATTAGGTTGGGGTTTTAAAAAGCGTGTAGTGTTGCGGAGTTGGTGTAGGTGTGGTGTTGTGGAAATAGGTTTGTGTGTATGTGTGTGTGTGTGTGTGTGTGTGTGTGTGTGTGTGTGTGTGTTTGTGTGTGTGTGTGTGTGTGTGTGTGTGTGTGTGTGTGTGTGTGTGTGTGTGTGTGTGTGTGTGTGTGTGTGTGTGTGTGTGTGTGTATGTGTGTGTGTATGTGTTTGTGTGTGAGTAGGTGCACGAATTCATGCGCGTACGTGTGCGTACGATAATAAAAGAAAGTCGTACGGCTTATTGATGAGGGGAGGTACTTCTTGCTTGGTGAATCCTTGCAAGTGGAAGAGGGAGGTGGCGAAGGCTGCATGGAAGTGATGATGAGCATTCAGATTCACATCCAAATACTTAATGTATGCATTCCTCAAACTGCGCCCAATAAACTTGAGTGATGCATCAATTGAAGCCTAATTTAATTAAAATATTTAAAAAGCAATGAAAGAAACTGAAGCCGCCCACCAACCTTCTACATCGATGTCATCATCATCAGCCTCTCCTTTGATGGTATCATTAAAATCTGCATTATCAATCCCATCCTTATCAGCTTCCTTGGAACCCTTTGCCTTATGATCTACTGCCTTATCAGTGTTAATGCCAACATTTTTGAAGTTATCATACAGTTGGAAGTCTGTGTTGCTCTTATTGTTGCTTGTTACATTATCTGACTGTTGTCTGCTAATAATGAGATTACTGTTGCTTTTGTTGTCGGTGGTCATGTGATTTTTGTCGTTGTTGATATTGTTGTTGTTGTTGAGTAAATGGTTGTCATAAAAATTGTTGTCATAGTCGCCAGAATGTTGAGAGCTGTTGCAAGTGTTGTCAGGTGCTTTGAGGCTATCAATGATGTTAATATTTTTGTCAAGAAATCCACTGTTGTGGAAATGTTTGTTGTAATTGTTCAAGTGACTGAAGCTGTTGTTGTTGTTCTGGTGGACGGTGTAGTCATTGTTGTAGTTGTTGACGTTGTTGCTGAGCCCTGTATGACTCCTGGAAAGGTTTTTGTTGTAGATGAGTTGTTGCTGTATGTGTTGTTGTTGCCGTTGTTGGTACTTGGGCAGTTTCTCAAAAATCAGATGGGATGGTCGTTGTTGTTGTTGGCCTTGTTGCCGTAACTGTGATTGAAGTTGTTGTTGTTGCTGCCGATGTGGTAGTACTGGTGTTTGTTGTTGTTGATGTTTACGATGTTGTAGTGGCGTTTGTTGCTGTTGCTGTCGATGTTGCTGTTGGAGCATTTCAATTTTTTGTTTTTGTTGCTTAGCAACCTCTTCCTGATTTGTTACCTGAACCTTAGAAACATATCTAGGCGTTACTATGTCTGTTGCATCAAGGTTGATAGGGTTGAAGACTTTATTTTGTGAATAATCTCCTCTCTTTGTAGTATTCTGGTAGTGGGTGTTGTTGTTGTCATTGTAATTTTCATTAGTGTTGTAGTTATTGTAATTGTTATTGGCATTACTATTGTTATAGTTCTTATAATTATTGTTGTTGTTATTGTTGTAGTTGTTGTTGTTATTGTTGTAGTTGTTGTTGTCATTGTAGAAATGAGCTTGTTTGAAGTTATCGATGGGTGATTTGATGTTAGAAGTAGTGTTGAATGACTTGTTGTTGATGTTGCTGTTGATGTTGCTGTTGATGTTGCTGTTGATGGGTGAGAAAGAGTTGGAATGTTGGAAAGTGTTGAGGAAGTTGATGGATGGAGAAGGTGACCTTGGAGGGAGGTGTTGCAATGACAACTGTCTGCTTTGAAAAGGAAGGTTGTTGTGTCGTGGAGGTGGACGGAATGCTGGTGAGTTTGGTGATGGAGATATTCTATAGGCCGGCGATTTTGTCATTGTTGAGTGTGGTGATTGGGATGTGGAATTTGATGAGAGGTTGCGAGGTAAACGAGGTGATAGCAAATGGGGAGCTGTTCTGTGGTGGGTTAGCACATGTTGGTGTGACAAGGAATGCTGCAATTGAGGCTGCATTTCATTTGGTTGGCGATTGTTCTGAGGCTGAATGGTGTTTGATTGCTGATAAGTATTTGGTTGATGAAATGATCGTTGTGTAGAAAATGGTGAAGGAGGCTTTCTAGTTAGATTGGTATTTAGGAGTGTGTGTCCCAGTGGTTTGTATTGTTGGGACTGTGATGGAGGCAGAAAAGGTTGAAATTGTTGCGCTGGTTTATCATGTTTAAAGTAGTCATCATCGTCATTGTCATCGGGTAAGTAGAAGTTCCTTGCGAAGGTGCTGTCATCATAGTTGCTCATTCTATCAAAAAGAAAACTTGTGGATCCTGCTGTTTTTTTGTGGTCCTTCTGCATCATCCAATTGCCAAATGGACCGCTGGAAGGTGAAGCTAAAATATCATCGTCGTCATCATCATCATCATCATCGTCTGCAAAGTTGATTGTTGCAGCACCAAAGGAAGATTCACTGTAACAAGGCACGAAATTCCGTCCAGCAAGGTTACCAATGTTGTAGATGGCGTTGTAGTTGTACGTATCAATGTTACTCTCCGAGTATTTCCTCTGGTAATCTCTGTTAATATTATATTCAATTCTTTCATTGGTCTCGGTGTGAGCATTTTTAGAGTTATTTTTAGTATTGCTTTGGAAATTGTATTGGTGAGTATTATTCCCAAAAGGTTTTCCGTTATTATAATTCATTCTGTCTTCTCCATTCCAATTTCCAGCGGGCAGAAAGTTGCTTCCCCCAGAATGGGGTGGTCTGTAAAAAGAATCCATTGAC
>OX387250.1:7135952-7180952 GCA_947562095.1 Branchellion lobata
CATCATCATCATCATCATCATCATCATCATCATCATCATCATCATCATCATCATCATCATCATCATCATCATCATCATCATCATCATCATCATCATCATCATCATCATCATCATCATCATCATCATCATCATCATCATCATCATCATCATCATCATCATCATCATCATCATCATCATCATCATCATCATCATCATCATCCTTTTCTTTTTTTTTCTTTTTAAATTTTCTTTTTATTTTTTCATATTTTTTTCTCTTCTATTTCAAGGTTGTTTCCATATTTCCATGGTCTGGTATTAAACGAAACTTCCCCCATCTTTTTGTCAGGCATCTCAACCAACTTGATTAATTATGAGTCCAATCTGTCAAACAATCTAACACAAGTTTGAATCAGGTTTATTTTTATGATTGTTCAACAGGTAAGCACAGTAAAAAAATTTCCTTGATTTAGCGCGAACGTGAATTGAATACTATATAATTAAGTTACCATATTAATAGGGGAATTTACGAAACAAATTCAGTTTACATAAATTAACCACCTTAAGAATGAAATATACACAATGGCTAGTGTAGCATTGTATTGAATGCTTACATGGTCGACAATGGAGCAGACGTAAAATCATATGACCCTCAAAACGATTTGAAATTAAAATCACGCTCTAATTCAAATGGAGAAGATTAAAAACCACCAAGGCAAGTTTCGATATGGTTAGGCTCGTTGGTTGAGTTATGGTTGAGTTATATGACAAATTTTGATATTTTTAACCGTTAGTGCGTAACAAGTGTAGGGTAAATTCACAAATCAACGAAAATCATTATAAAAAATCGAATTTTAAATTGAAGATGAAACCTGTTGAATGAAAGACATAACTGCACAAACACACAACAACTCCAATACAAGTCAACACAACAAGAGCCTCAAACACTTCGATATTAATTCTACTGTAATAATAATCGTTATTTTAACGTAATTTTGTGTTGAAAACACTCAAAAAAAACATAAAAACAAACAAAAACATAGGAAACAAACAAAAACATAGGAAACAAACAAAAACATAGGAAACAAACAAAACATAGAAAACACACAAAAATATAGGAAACACACAAAAACACATAAAATGATGGATCGCCGCGAAAAAGGACACACTTCGAATCGAATCACATGCGGAATGTTGACATCATTTCCAACCAAGCTTCACCACGCGATGGACGAGAATGATATGGGGCTTGAAGCGGAGTGTGGGGGTTGAGTAGATTCATGGCTATTGGTATAGTGGTTGGGTAGAGAGCGATGGGGGTTGGATAGGTGTATGCTTGTATGGAGTGTAGGGGTTGGGGGGGGGGGGGGGGGTGTTTGCTGGTTGGGGTGGAGTAAAGTGGTAGTTAGGCGCATAGCTGTAGGGTGCTACTTGACAAAGCAACTGACCAATATGACGATGACGAAACCCAGAATGACGTCACACATGTAGTGGTGGCACGTGTACATGGTGGCCCAAGAGATCCACAATAAGTGCACCGCTAGAACACTTTTGGGCCCCAATCTCCATGACGACCAAGTGGCCATCGCCATGCAAAGAGGCCACGACACGTGACCGGAAGGAAGAGAGGCAAAAGGCACTGGGTTGTTGTTGAAAAGAGAGCGGAGGAAGGGGATACCGGTAGCCGTATCAACCCGCTCGAAGGCACACCCGTGTTTCTTGAGTGAGGAGTAGAACTCGTCAGCTGATGGGTGGTGCTCCATCGACGTGAGGGCTTTTTTGAGCGGGTGTGTGAGAAAATGGGGCGTATGGAGGTAGAAAGAGGGTGTCTGGTTGGTGAAGAGGGAGAGAGGAGCTTCTATCCAGGGAGGAGCGGAAGGAAAAATTACCCATATGGAAAACTGCAACCACACAGTGCCGCCTAGCATGTGGAAAAAAGTTTTTATCAGGGTTTTTTTTTGTGTGAAAAGTAAAATTACAGCAAAAACAAAAGGTATAAAAAAATGTATGAGATAAGGAACGGCGGAGAGAAGGTCGAGAAGGGGATGATGGTGTGATGAGATGAAATGCTGAGGTGAGTGACCGAAAAACAGCAGTGTGTCTATTGTGGAAAGGTTGAGGAGGGAGGTTGAAGATAGATCATGAAGAAAGGGCATAAGGTGGATGTAGGTGTTTGAGAAGTAGACGAAAAGGAAGAGGAAGAAAGGAATGGTGCTGGTGAGAACAGGAAAGACGGCTGGGTTGGTGAGGAAGAGAAGCAATGAAGGAAGTTCACATGATTTTAATTTTCCCAGAACATGTTTCAAAGAAATTCTTTGTCGATGACTTTTTGTTGTATGCAGCTTGATGTTGTTGCTGATGTTGTTGCTGATGTTGTTGCTGATGTTGTTGTTGATGTTGCTGCTGTTATCGATGTTGTTTTTGTTGACGTGGTTGTTGCTTTTGTTGTTACTAGTACTTCCTAGCTTTGTGGAGGTTTCATTTCTTGAATTCAGAAAGCCATTCAGCATTTCTGCGGTGTCTTCTGCGCCACTCATGAGGTCTGCCTCTTGTAGTGCTTTGCCATTTGTTTATTACCTGTAGAACAATCCAGACATTTTTTTGCTGCAAACTTCAAGTTTTAACCAAAAAATTTTATTTTTAATTAATTTTTTAACAATTGCGTCATTTTTAAGATACTCAAAACAACAACAAAAATTATTTTAGAATTAATAATAAAACTACTTTTTCTAGAGTGGAACATTGAGAGTCTGCCTCGATCAAACCATTGAAACCCCCTTTTTAAGGTTGTTTTTAGCCATTGCTAAACACACCTAAATACACACATGTATATATATATATATACACACACACACACACACACACACACACACACACACACACACACACACACACACACACACACACACACACACACACACACACACACACACACACACACACACACACACACACACACACACACAAACACACAAACACACACACACATACACACACACACACACACACACACACACACATCCGCACATATGTATATACATATATATACACACATAATACGCACGTACTTCGTATACGCGTGTCTCAGACTGCATCTTAGCTTACATTGAATGGTCGAAGTAAGGAAAATAAACCTCTTTATAACAACAAAACGACGTCAGTACGGGGTTGTTTTATATGAAGTTATGTAACATAGAGTAGTGTAACAAAAAGATTTGTTACTCAGACAAGCGTTGTAAATCGTAGTGTAATGAAAGGTACTTCTTCGTAATGTTGTGTTATACAACAGGGTGTTACATAAGCCTCCACGTGAATTACAGAGCTCGACAATGTACTCCGCAGCATTGATCATAAACCTCGCCATAATGACAGCCATGCTGTTGCGGTGCAGGGCGTATTAGTGGATTTAAAAAGAATTCAGGTATGAAATTCAATGAATCTTTGTGTATTTTTCAAAAAAAATGTTTTTTGATCATTTTATTGTTTGTTGCTTCCGTCTTCTGGTCGTTCATTGGAACGTGAGACTTCATCGAACAAAAAAAAAAGGAAAAATAACAAATAAAAAATAAAATGCTTTCGGAAAATTAGTTTATTGATGACTGGCGCATGTGCAAAGCAAAATAATGACGGAAAATCATTTTTTACCGAATTTCTTTCTCAAATTACAAGGAGCATGGGTTTAGTTTTTTTTCTGTTTTAGTGCATTGATGTGTCAATGCTGCTTGCCCAGTTGTTTTTGTTGTATTTCTAAATATTTTGTTTCTGGTTTTGCGTAGGTTGTATGTTTTTGTTTGTATGTTTTTGTTTGTATTTTATTGTTGATGTTCGATGTCACTAGGCTCAATTGTTGTTGTTGTTGTTGTTTCGGTTGTGTTGTTGAGCACCTGCCCAAGAGCAATCTTTCCAACCTAGGCTGAAGCACTGAGCTGAATAGCTTCATGCAGTCTCCTCGATTAGATCAAGCTGGTATCAAAGCAGCTTTGACGCATAAAGCTATATTTTTTTATAGTTGAAGCAAGGTCTTTGTGGAATATTCTCTGTATTAGCTCAGTTGTAAGTTAATTAATCATTATGTTCTTTCTGCTTAATTACTTTTCAAGCATGATTACTATTACAACTTCTCATTAATAAAGATGTTTTTAATGAAAGATTTGAAGATTTTAATGGAAGACAGTTTTCAAACTGAGCTTTCAGCTAAACCGAATCTTGAATTAAGATTGGAAAAAAAATTAATTGAAGTAACAATATCAAGTCACGCTGTAAACATGGCTTCATCCCTTAAGTTTGAAAAATATTGGGTGATTCATGTGGGTGTGTGGATGGAATTAGGGCTGCTTAGGATTATTTTGAAATAAAACAACAATGTCAAAAACTGCAATAAAAAACCTCATTTAATTTATTCCTCATAATATTTATTTTAATTTACGAAATTCTTCTAAAAAGTATAAATCTACAAAATTTATATTTGTTCAATAACTTCGGAAACTTCCACGTATAAATTACACCCTCTCTTCATTCCTAACCAAATGAATCGCAAATTTGAAGACATCTAAAATGATTCTACGTTAGACTCAAGTTGAATCTAACACATGGTAACTCAAAGGGCCTACTAGTGCGGATTGAGAGATGCTGATTATCACAGGCATCAACAATTATCAGTAAGATTGCAAGCTATTTCTGGAGGACTTTGAAAAGCTGGGGTAAGTGATGTCAGGCAAGTGGTTGTAGGAGCTGGTGGAGAAAGGCAGAGGGGTGTTGGTAACTTGGATGACGTTAGAACGACCCTTGGAGATCACAGAAGCATCGTTATTGAGTCTCCCTTCGAAGCGAGGAGCGCTGACGGCCTGGATGTAATCTGCATTGTAGGGCACTGCGTAGGAGATTTCCTCGTTGGGAGCATGAATGGTTTGAGGGGGAGGTCTTGAGGGGGGGTAGCTTGCAGACCTTTCTTGTCTCCTCCGCCTCCATGCCTCCTTCTTCTTCTTGATGTAATACTTGGCAGCCTGGAACCTTGACTGCTATAAGGGTGGTAGGAAGGTTTTTTGGAAAATATCTAAATAATATAAATGTTTTTTAACACGGAAGCTTCTAAATTTTGTTTACTTTTGATGTTAAATAACTTTGCAAAATGAAATAAAAATAAGACGTTGAAATTACTGTAGAAAGTATAAAACGTGGTTTTAACATAAACCTTAGGCCAGTTTAGTTCATTGAAAAGTGTCTGAAAAGCCGATACTACTCAACGGTTTGAAAATTTCAAAAGCACAAAATTTAGTTTCAATTCATGGCAACTTTGAAAGCGTTTATCGAAAGGTTTTTGAAAACATTTTCAATTTTTTGCATGCATTTTCAAGTGTTATTTCGAAAGCTCATTGGTTTCAAAAGTTGGATACCATCAAAAAAGTATAAGAAATAATAAATAATAAAAAAATTATTAACGGAAGAATCGACGAGAGCATGAAATACAATACAATATAATACAACACAAATACGAATATTATTATGGTGGCATTAACTCCGTTGAGTTTCGAGGCCAATGGAAGAGATTATGAAGGAGAAATCGAATGAGAACTCTCAACTGAGAACAAACCTATGCTACCACTTCTAATACATCCACCACCGCCACCGCAACTACCATCATCACTACAATTCACCACCACCACCACAACTTACACCACCACTACAACTGCCACCACCACCAAAACACCAAATAATACCACCACGAACCCTTTTTCCTTCCTCAGCAATGTCTTCCAGCTTGTCATCAACGGCCATGTTAGTGGTCTGCCAGAAGTAGTAGCCGATGGTGAAGCTGTAGAAGATGAGAATGACTCCGATCCACAAAGAGGCAAGTAGCACCCAAAACCCTACTAACAACCTGTACCACAACACAAAATTTTCGCTGCGAGGTATCACTGTGGAGTGGTGTGGTGTGGAGCTGTGTGGAGTGGTGTGTGAAATGGTGTGGAGCGGTGTGTGGAGTGAGGTGTGGAGTGGTGTGTGGAGTGGTGTGTAGAGTGGCGTGTGGAGTGTTGTGTGGAGTGGTGTGTGGAGTGGTGTGTGGAGTGGTGTGTGGAGTGGTGTGTGGAGTGGTGTGTGGAGTGGTGTGTGGAGTGGTGTGTGGAGTGTTGTGTGGAGTGGTGTGTGGAGTGGTGTGTGGAGTGGTGTGTGGAGTGTTGTGTGGAGCGGTGTGTGGAGTGGTGTGTGGAGTGGTGTGTGGAGTGGTGTGTGGAGTGGTGTGTGGAGTGGTGTGTGGAGTGTTGTGTGGAGTGTTGTGTGGAGTGGTGTGTGGAGTGTTGTGTGGAGTGGTGTGTGGAGTGGTGTGTGGAGTGTTGTGTGGAGTGGTGTGTGGAATGTTGTGTGGAGTGTTGTGTGGAGTGGTGTGTGGAGTGTTGTGTGGAGTGTTGTAAAACTGTGTGAAGAGAGGTATGGAATGGTTTGGAATGAAATGGTGCTAAATAGTGGTCTTTGAAAAAAAGTTTGAATTTTTTAAACAAGTTTTAATCAAAAAAGCTTATCAAATCAATGTTTGAAAATGTTAAGAATTGGTCAAAAATTTAAAATAGATGAAGATTATAAAAAAATTTAAATTATGAAACTCAAAATTATTCAGAGTTAGAAATAATAATTGTGATAATGATAAAAGTTTTAAAAATTAAAAATTAATTGAAACGAAAAATTTGTTCAAAATATTAACTTAATCATTAAAAAAATGTTTTATCAACATATGAATTATTTTGACAATAAATTGACAATTATTGGAAAAAATTTCCATATTTATATATATTTATCTTTTTTCATTAAAGCATATTTAACCTTTTTTTATTATTAATAGTAGTAATTAAAAAGTTTATTTTATTTTTACTATAGTATGGATAATACAATTCTTTTCATTATTAAAAAAACCAATATACTTCTTATCATTATTAAATAAACCAATATACTTCTTATCATTATTAAATAAACCAATATACTTCTTATCATTATTAAATACAATAATATACTTATTATTAATATCGAGTAAAAAGCCTTATTGGCGAGCTACCGACCGAGGTCTCCAGGCATGTAGTCGGAGAATCCAAGGGTGATGAGGTACACGAAGCAGAAGTACATGGACTCGAGGTAGGTCCATGGCTCGATGCTTTGTATGACGGCGGCAGGGATGAAGATGAAGGCGATGGAGGCGATGACGATCAAAATAAAAAGTCTCAGCAACAAGAATTTCTTCTTGTACCTCCTTTCGGCCAACTTTGGAAATATCGCCATCATGAAGCGCCTGAAGATCTCGGCGCTCAAATAGGTGATGAAGAAGAGGTAGTAGCTTGTAAAAAGGAGATAGATGATGGAGAAGATTCTGCCGCCTGTAGTTATTGGGTTCATGTTTCTGAGGCCTGGGAGGATTGTGTTGTTTATGTTTTGCATCGTTGTATAGTACATTGTATTTCAGTGTAGGTATTGTGTTGTCAAGTATTTTGATTTTTATGCAGAGCTTTGTAGTTGAGTGGACTGAATTGTAATGTAATAAACCAATGCATTCGATTGCGCCTTCCATTCAAAAGTCCACAAAGTTGTATTAATACTATTCAATGTATCTTTATAGCGCCTTTCACGCAGGCGTTCAAAGGGTTTCATTAAATTTTAAAGACTACAAAGACCAACCGATGCCTGAGAAGTAACAGGAGGCCACCATTATGGAGGACCGAATGTCGAACTTGTTTCTGAAATTCAAAATTGCGCTACAAAAATAAATATTTCAAACTCGAGTTGGGATCTTTTTTAAGTGTTGCTATTTTCGTTTGCTTCAAATGGGTTTTGAGCCACAATTTCAGTATTTTTTATGAAAATTATGCGCGAGTTGAAGTTTTAAATTTTGAGTTTGTGACATTGAAGTTTACTTTGTGAAAATGGAGTGGAGTTTATGATATCGAAGTGAACTTTTTGACAATGAAGTTAAAGCTAGGTTGTACTGCAAGTACAACAATGTTTCCATCTACGAGTGTTGAAGCACCTGTAGAAGACTGATGAGTCTTCTCTCATGAGAAGAGCTCTGTCGCTCATCTTGATGGCAATCTTTTGGAATTCCAGCAAGTCTTTCTCTTCGAAACAGGTGTTGTTTGCTGTGGTGTTGTTGTAGGTGTTGCGAGTGGTGTTGATGATGATGTTGGAATAAGGATAGTGGCTTTTAAAAGAGGATTTTATTAAAGGTTGGAAGAGGAATGATAGTAGTGATGAAGATGGCAAGAGTGTTTTGAAGGGAGAAAGATGATTCTTGTGTCAAAATTTGTTGAGATAAACATCAAGGAAAAATATTAGTAGTTGAGGGTTTTTACTGGAGGTTTTCTCGAAATTCTAGAAAAACTAACGTTATCAAGTGGTTGCTTGAGTTGTACAAGGTTGTAAAACTTAAGTTTCAGTAATGTAATCGTGCATAACGCACCCCAATTGCAAACCTCAACACCATTACTCATTGAAAAAATTCAACCCATGCTCGATCGAGCCATTGAAACAAAACTAAAATTAATAACTAAACAAGCAACCAGTGACGTCACACAGAACACAAGTGTGATCAAGATTCGAAGAATGAAAGGGCTGCAGACCGATGATGTTGTGGATGGTTTCATTAGAGGCTTCCTTGAACTCCTTCTCGGTGTTCCTTTCCAGCAGCATCAAAATTGCTCCTCCCACCAAGCCATACACCACCATGAAGACCAAGGTCAGCAGAAATGATAAGAAGTTTGCCATTGTTACAAAACAAGTTCCTATCGATTCAGCTTTGAAAGAATCCAATCAAACTTTTTAAAGTTACTCAGTTCTTTGAGGAGTATTACCCTTAAAGGCTGAACGTTACTGTTTAGTAGAGTTGAGTAAAATGGTTTGCAAGTCGTGGTTGCGTTCGAATAATGTAGCGAGCACGGCCAGCTCATCCGAGTAAAGGCAGTAACATAGTTAATTGGTTTTAAAAAATAGAGCTTGGAAATGATAAATGAATCGAAAAATAAACAACATCGAAATATCGGCAGCCAAATGCTTCTTCCTCATTATTAAGGCGTACATAAGATCGGCCACAGCTGCCAATCGACTACCATTGTGCGCTGTCGGTTGAATGCGAGAACAACCTTCCGATCACGTCTCAGTGGCTGTTTGAAGTTAATGGACCTATCAGGAGCTCACACAAAAATTTCTAAAAAGCCACGAACAATTTTATCTTCTTCTTTGAAATGGCCACGAGAAATAATTATGGTATGTTTCGGGAATTAAGTTTTATTTATGCAGCGCATCATAATGGGATTTGAAATACATGTACGATCTTTATGCTTCACCATGGCAACGTCCTCTGGCACCTGTTTGCTTCGTCAACACCCGCAAATTCTCTCATCAGCTGCTAACATTTTGTGTAACCATCGTTGAAACTTGGAACAACACATATTTTGACACAGAGACATTGTTTTTGTCTTTGGAAACTTTCAATCAATAATACTAACAAATTTTATGAAAAAATAAAATTTTAATTTCAAGATTAGTTTTTTTAATTATGAAAAGTATTAATGAACCAATCTTGAAAGCTCTTTTTTGATTAAACTGACACTTGAAAAAACTATTAACGGGGTCTTTTTCACCATGAGATAAACTCCAAACCTTCCAACTATCGACCAAATACGTCCAACATATAACTCACAACCACTCTTCCGCCTTACAACCATGGAAGAAAGTATTTACAATCTCATACCCAAGGAAGCTGAAGAGAAGGAACAGGCACCGAAGTATGCCTTAGAGTGGACTTGAACTCTATTCTATTTCATAAAGAGGGTTGTTTAATGGCTTGAAAGAGATGGTGATTTGATGGTATATAAAATCTATGAAAAACAAAAAAACGTTCTTTTGTTTTTTTTCATAATCATCTCATTTTTTTTCTTTAATCGTTTTTTTTTTTTTTCTTCATCTTCTCCTCATTATCCTTCTCCATCATCTTTTTTTTCCAGGTACACATCCAAGTTCAACCAGCCAATGAACGAAGATGAAGCTAGAGAACATGAGAGAAAACACAAAGACACATACAAAGACGTACACAAAGACGGACACAACACATCCAACAAGAGAGACACAGACACTAAGCACTGGAGAACCATGGGGCCTGCCAAGGTTCCCCTCAGAGGGCCTGGCAACTTTCTCAAGGGTATGGAGAAAAGCTTCAAGCTGCCTCCTGAAGGTCTGAGCCACTAAAGCGATCATGAATGAAATCTTCTTTATGAGGCGTCAAAGAAAGCAACTGAGGCGATCATATGGTCTGAGCTTTATGGTAATAAGTTGATTTGATGATTCGAAATGAGGGTTTGTTTTTAACGCATTAGTGCTAAATAAATATTGAAAAAAATACACACAAGCATGTATAAAAAATGTAAAACCGCCCAAAAAGTGATAATACAAACACGCCCAAGAACTCTCTCGGTTACTGCTATGATGAGAACAATTGTATCTGTTATGCATTGTGTTTGTTCACTCATACGAACCACGCATGAGCAAAAAAAAAAACACACACACACACACACACACACACACACACACACACACACACACACACACACACACACACACCACACACACACACACACACACACACACACAAACAACTTCAGGGGGTTCTTTCAAGTACGACGAGAAGCGCAAGCCTCAGGTGCCCAAGGTGTCAGAGAAGCCTCTGATGGGACTGCGGAGGAACGTGGACTACATAGCTGAGAACGCCATTAAGAACATCAATTCGGTGGCTAAGGTGCCCAAGCGGAACCTGGTCGACTCACGCCGAGGAAACAAACAGCGACTCGAAGTGTCAGGCCTAGAACCCAACTTTGTCTTTAAGAAGGTTTTTGAGGATTTCAATTTGATCAATTCTTTTAATTTTTTTATGATATTTAATTCTTTCTTTTTAATTGCACCTGATTTGGGTTAACAGTATTTAGATCGAACTTATTTGAAATTATTTAATTTAAAAAAACTTGATTCGAGCTACTTCGCTTCAAATTGATTTTATCTAATAAAAAATTTAAAAAAATTAATTAGAGAATAAAAGAAAAGCTCCTTTAATCTAACCAATAATGTTTGCATCGCTTTCTGTTTTTGTTCTTAAGGACTTACGTTTTTGAAGATTGAAATCTCTCTGCAGTCAATGAGTATTTAGAGTTTTCGTAATGTAAATACCGAAGATACAAAAATAAAGATAAACCGTCAATGAACTCATTTCAATTCAACCGTGTATGCTCATATCACCATTCCACTCGAAAATTGAAACAGGAGTACGGCAAAACGCCTGAATACTTGGAGAAGAGGAAAGAGGAGATAAGCAGGAATGAGGAGTATTTGAGGGAGTACATGAAAGAGAGGAGTCGAGAGGGGGAGATGAGTGTGATGAGCGAAGAAGACAAGGATAAGATTATCAGAGGCCTCAAGGAGAACTGGGACTTTGCGTACAAGGTAACTTACAAATCAATCTGCTTACAAACCCTTTGTTAACTGGTAGTTCAGAAGTGGATAACACGAGTTTTATTAAGTTACCGCTACGAACTCTTTACAATCAAATGTTATTTCAACTTATTATCTCATGACCAATAATTCAGGAATCAAGCGCTTTAAACCAGCATTACCACTCCCCACTAACCTCACCACCCACAGGAGTATTTGAGCCTCCCAATGGTGATTGACACGCCCGCCAAGAAGCACCACAAAGAACGCTTGGAAGGCACCATGAAACAGTTGGAAGCTGACGTTCAACTACTCGAAAGACACGCCACCATTTATGTTACTGACTACTGACCGCTGCTGGCATCCTTGCTGGAATGCTTTTGCGGTGTTTTTGGAATGTTGCTGGAAAAAGTTCTGAAGTGTTGGGAAGGTTTTGTGGAGTGTTGTTGTTGAAAAAGAGAATGGATGACTGAGGAAGTGTTTTAGAGAGGGGTAGGTGAGTGAAAGGTAGATGAGCGAGGGGGTATTTTGGAGAAAGATTGATTAATGGATGTGCATTAGAAGAACGGATAATAGGAGTAGCTTCTGTGCATATTATTTTAAAAATGGTTATCTGATGTGAATGAGGATGGCTGATTAATGAGGTTTATTGTGAATACAAAAAAGCGATTGTTTTTAAAATTCGAAGAAGCCTTTGGTTAATGACAACTCAAGAATGATTCATGAAGTTGAAAATCAAAATGAAAAAGTAAATTGAAATGGTTTGAAGCATAACTGCAATAAATACGACTGAAATTCAAAACAAATTGAGACATTGATTATAGGAGATCTCTATGGCAATAAAAGACGGGTGTGTGTGTGTGTGTGTGTGTGTGTGTGTGTGTGTGTGTGTGTGTGGGTTCGTGTGTGTGTGTGGGTGGGTTCGTGTATGTTTGAAAAATCAAAGCATAAAAATGTGTCAAGATAGCCATGTTAAAAAGTGTGTGGTATTTATAAAATATACAAAATAGATGAAAATTTTTTTTAAAAGATTAAAAAATGAAAATTAAAACAAACAAACAAACACCATTGGTGGGCCGATCAATCTTGAAGCATTAAAAGACAACTCGCTAGTTTGGTTCCTGCGTTGTTGCAATTAAGGTGTAATTCCTGTATGAAACATAGCGTAAAACAAGAAAATCCGAAAGGTTTTGGTTATAAAAGCGACGTAGAAATCTATTTAATGTGTGGTTGTGATGTGAATATGAAGTATCAAGGTTTAAAAAGAAATTGTTTTTTTGAATAAAGAAGGAAATAAAAGGTGAACTTTAGGAAACTTGGGAAATCTTCAATAACTTCACAAAGAATATCTGAGAAAATGGTTTTTGCAAATAAACGAAAGCGGTTTTGTCTTCATAACACCTCCTCCCACAACGGCATCTAACTCATAAGTCGCACTACACACTCTACACCCTTCTTACCATCATACCTTCTCAACCTCACCCTTTTATCTCCCTTGAAGACTCTTCCACACAGCACATTCTCTCATTTTTTTAAAGACACTCCACGTTCAAAACCCTTCCTTCTACAACGCACTGAAGCTCCTAAGAAATTTATAAATTAATTGATTAATCTGTAACCAATCCTGTAATGAAATTGCAGAGCCAAGAACGGAGTAACTAATCGACATATTCAAATTTCCAGCGTTGGTTGTCACCGCCGTGGAAGTGGTACTTTATGAGGGAGGTGTTGTTCATGGTGTGTTCGCCCTTTAAATCAATCACCAGGTGCTTGTTGTAGCGGTTTTCAATGTGGTCTCCCACGATGACCCAGTGCTGGTCGGTGCTTGCTGGGTTGTAGGGCACTACCTTCACCTTTTCCTCTTCGAGGGTGCATGGAAGGCGTGGTGAATGAATGATAGCTAAAATAGAGAACAGAGTAATGGATAAGCGATGAATGAGGTGGTTCAATTTGAAGATTATTTAACCTTTATTAGCCGCATTATCGAACAATAAATGTAGTGGTATGAGTCAGTCTTCCTGAGCTTTAATAACCCGTAATGCTCTTCAACCACTCAAAAACCAACCAACCAACCAAAAGCCAACCAACCACCAAAAACCAACCTACCAAAAACCAAGCAAAAACCAACCATCAATCAACCAACCAGCCACCAACCAACCAACCACCAGCCAGCCACCAACCAACCACCAACCAACCACCAACCTGACGTGTCCATGACGTATCCATTGAGTTTGGACCTCAAAAGGCCAGTCTCATCCTCGTACCACAGCTGGTTGTCTGAGGGAGGGTTGTTACGTTCGTACAGGATTGCCGAGGCTCCTGCACTGGCGTTGGCCCCTCTCACGTCAATCACCTGGTGGTGATAACTGTGGCTTCAGTGCTGGTAGTAGAGACCATGGTTGGTAACTATGGAAGTGATGGTTGCAGTGGTGGTGTTAGTAATAGAGATGATGGTTGTGGTGGTGATGGTGATGATGATGGTGTTGTTAGTGGTGGTGATGGTGATGATGATGGTGTTGTTAGTGGTGGTGATGGTGATGATGATGGTGTTGTTAGTGGTGGTGATGGTGATGGTGATGATGATGTTGTTAATGGTGGTAAAGGTGATGTTGATAGTGGTTGTGATGGTGATGTTGTTAGTGGTGGTGATGGTGATAGGCGTGACCTTGTGCCTTCATCTTATGACACGTACCCTGACAGTGATGCTTTAATAATTAAATATATTATTATTATTATTATTATTATTATTATTATTATTATTGTTATTTTTGTTGTTGTTGATAGTAATGTTTACGAGGTAGTAAAGCACACGTACCTTGTCGCATATGGTGCTTTTGATGAAGAAACACTTAGCAGGTCTGCAAGGGGTTGAAGAAGCAATTATGGGTTAATATAAGTTTTTTTCTAAATTTAATAGAAAAAGGAGAAAAAAAAAAGAATAAAATTGGAGTGGAAACGCTAAAAATAAAAAATAAATAAAAATAAAAAAAATAAAAATAAAAATAATATATTTAACATCAATTATATATATTATTAATATATTCAACATGATTATAATCATTATCATTAATTTCGGTATCTATAATTGTATTTGTATAACTTTACTGAAATTAAAATTGAAAAAATGATTGAATTTTGTTATTCATAAACAATCATGAACGTTCAATTGAGAATAATTACGAGCATAAAAGTGAACTTACATGTGACAGAACTCCCACTGTTGAAAGTCTTTGTTTTCATCCACAGCTACTGAAAGCTTGCCATTATCTTGTAGGTGATAGATAACGATGGTGGTGAATCAAAAGATAACATTGATAACATATCATAAAAAATAACAGTAGTAGCTAAAGTTGATCTAATCAAAACCTTTGTATAGCGCTGATTACATATTGTTCAAAAGCGCTTGAATGTATCCGAAGAGAACAGTAAAAACGTAAAATTTGGAATTTATTCTTTAGCAAAAAAAATTATTCTTTGCTTGAAACCGCATAGAAATGAAACTTATAAATGCTGCAGTTTGAAGCACAGCGCCTGCCTTTGGGGTCAGCCTGTATTAAGAGGGAGGAGTCGTGTCTGTTGAGTAGCTTGCTTCCATTTAGCATCCACGCCTGCATCTTGTTGTAAGGGTCGAAGCCAGAGAGAATCAAGCCCGCCTCTGAAGATTGAATTGGTTTATATATTATTATTCTAAATTAATTTTAATGAATTTTATTAAATCGAGATTTGAAAAAAAAAAACAAAAAAATAAAAAAAAAACGAAGCCACTCTTGAAAATTGAAAATTAAGTTTTTTGAGATTTAAAGTTTCTCTTCCGAAATTGGAAACGAAAGTTTGTGGCAACAGACCTGTGGCTTCGATGGCGAAGTTGCGGAGGCAGCTTCTGATGCTGCCAGTAAGCTCATCTCTGTAGAACTGCTGCTTAGGAGGGGCGGAAGAGGGAACCAGGTTGGAGAAGACTAGCTGCAGTGGACTGTTCTTCACCACGGAGTCCCCTACCACCTCCAAGGTCATGCCACTCTTCCTGTTGCGGATCAAGAACTCCTTACCCATGCCTGAGTGTCTGCGAGGGTGATTGAGTGGATCGTTGGGATTTTGAATTCTACTCTTTAAAATTTAAATTAGAAGAACAATGAAGTGAATGGAAAACTTTATTCAAAGCAATCCAAAAATCACAATCACCACCCATGATACAGACGTGAGTGAGATGGACTGACGCGGCAGAAACTCAAAGTCCCACAAGGAGTCTTCTTCGTTGGCAATGCCAGCCCTTGAGACAGCTACAATTTTTGCGCAGCCAAGAATGAAGCCTTTGCTTTTGTGCACCACCACCATGTTTGAGTTGCGAATATTCTTGATGCGGCCCCCTTCCTCTATCACCCACCCAGCCGCATCCTCATTGAGGTAAGGGTTCACCAGCATCTCGTTGTGACCTAGGAGGTGGTGCTGGTGGTACTGAAGTGTGTGGGCTAAGCTTAAGGCTTGGAAAGAAGACACTGATGATGTAATGAAGCCCTAAGACACGCTATAAGCTCTGTATTTACTGTTCATGTCCATCAGAAAATCCTTCAGCTTGTTACGCAGCCTGCCTCGCTCGTCCTCACACCACAACTGGTTGTCTGCTAACTCACCCTTATTCTCATACAAGATCAACTGTTGGAAGAAAAATGTTTAGTAAGTCAAAATAAACAGCAAAAACGCTTTAATTGGGTTATATATTTAGAAAATATAATGAATAATTATTTATACTTGATTAAATATTAGTTAATGGTCTTGGGCTTTGATGGATTAACACTAGAGAATATTTTAGGAATACTTGTATACAGACTATGTATTTTAAAACAAATAATTTTTGAAAATACATGCAAACATAATGACACAAAGAATGTTCCTTCCACACCGCCACAGAGAAAACATACAAGCATCCCCACCTTAGCTCCTGCACTGGTGTCATCTCCTCTGACATCGATCACCATGTTTGGTTTGTTCCGAGACTTGATATAGAAGTATAAGGCAGGACTGTGGTGAAAGTTGTAACAATATAGTCTAATCAAAGCAAATCATTTTTAGTGCAGTTGAGCGATTTTGCACAGTGTTGAATCAACTGATTAGATTAGATTAGATTAGATTAGCAATGACTGCTGTTTGGAATTGATAAATTAACTTTATTTTTTGGAATATAAGAATTCTGTTGTGAGATGGAATGAATTGAAATGGCATGAACACACTCACATGTTTTCAATTTTCCAGTTCTGCAGGATATCATCAGCATTACGAGGCTTCAGTTCACATGTTGTACCACCCACCAACTCCATGACCAAATTAGTAGATTGTAAGCAAATATGACAGCTGTCAATGTAAAGGTTTTTGCCTTCTTTTTTTGTATTTTCAGCTTTTATTTTGTTTCCTGATTCAAAATTAATGAAAATCGTTTATGTAAAAAATGCTCAGTTTGAAAAAAATGAACTTCAAAAATTTATTAACAAAAACCTTATCGGAAGTATTTAAAACTAGTGGAGTTTAAAAAATTAAACTTGAAAATTGAAATTTTCATTTGTGAAGTTGACAAATTTTGACAAAAATAATAGAACGTAAAGGTTTCTAACCATCGGCTTGGAGAGTCATGCGTGATTTTTTGTTGTAGATTCTCTTGGCGTAATCATTTTGATACCACAATTGGCTGGTGTTGTCACCTTTGTAATCTGGCATATATTGAGCCACTTTGACATTGTTTTCGAAAGATGTGTCACACTCAAGAACCAAGTTGTCGTTCATCCGAGAACGTATTAGAAAGTACTTTCCCAATCTCACGAAAGGCATTTCTTCTTCCATGAATTTTGTTTCTTAAACTGGTACATAAGTTCAAAAAAACAACTAAACTATTTAAATGTGAAGTTACGTTACAAGTTGCGAACCAGGAACAAATTAAGTAGCTCTACGGATGTAATTAAATTGAAGAATAAAAAAATTATAATAATATGTTTACGTTTGTTTCAAACCATAAATAATCATTTTTTATTTGTTAAAAAATTGAAACGAAAAAGTACTTATTTTTAAAGAGCTGAGAATACTAATCATTATGAAATAAATAGATAAAATTTAATTATATTAAAAGAAAAGTTAACTTTGAGCCGTTCATCAGGGCAGCAACCACCTAAACTTTTTGCAAAATCAAAATTCTTCCTGCCATAACAAACCTAACGTGGCTTTCAACATTTGAATATGAACTTATTAAAAAATCATTCAGTTTTATTTATATATTTTTTATATGTTTTATTTGAGTTCTATGAGATAGTAGGTAGATCTAAAACTGCAACCTTTTGAACTTGAAATAATTAAGCTTAGAAAATAGCAAATAACTTTCAATAAACTTAGTTTGAAGATTATTCATTTAAATTTTGCAGACACCCAAAAAAAAGAAGAGTTGACGATTAGAGCATTACAAAAACTAAAAAAAAGTTTGTTTTTTTTGAGTATTTTTCTTATTTAGATAAACGTTTATTCAATATTTAGGATTTTCCATTGATTTTGACCGAAAAGCTTTATTTTATTCATTAACTCATACGAATTTACTACAATGTACCATGCCATCGAATGATATTGTTGAACTTCCTACCACAACTATACCAGGCACTGAAACCTTGGCAAGTGCAACACAATTTGCAACAAACAACGCAACGTTTGTTAAAGCAACAGCAACAACATCAATAATTTTCACTAAAAGAATCGCGAATATAACAGCTTCAAAAAGTAAAATAACAAATTCATCCAGCGCAACAGATCGCACTACATCATCTCCCATAGTGTTAACACCATATTCTTCAAATATTAGAAGACACACAGACACACTCTTGATGAACGTACCACCAAACTACACTTCAACAACAAAAATAAAAATAAACTTGATCACTGCCGTAACAAAACCTGCTAAAACAGAAGCAAAAACAATTTTAACGGAAATAGTCTCAAAGTCAACAAAAAAGATGCTAAAAACAACAAAAACAGCAACGCCAACATTGATACCAAACTCAATAACGTTAAAAACACTAAATCTACCACCACCAACAACAACATCAGCAACAACAACAACAGCAACAACAACAACACCACCTACTGCAACACTGAGACTGGGCAGCAAGTGCATCAGAGGCCTGAAATGCAGACAATTTGTGGAGTTTTCCGAATGCGACGAAGACCTCGAAGATGACGTCTGCAGGTCTCAAACCGCTCTTCAATGGCCTTCGAACGATGCGTGAATGTCCCTAACCAAATGCAGCGCTCAGCTTAGATTCAATTAGATAAGCTTAAATTAGGTTAGATCTGATGAGATGAAATTAGGTTAGATTAGGTGAAATGGAGTTCGGTTAGATAAGATAAGATGACATTAGGTTAGATTAGATAGGATGATATTAGATTAGATAAGATGATATTAGGTTAGATTAGATAGGATGATATTAGATTAGATAAGATGATATTAGGTTAGATTAGATAGGATGATATTGAATGAAGTTCAACGTGGCAAAGTTTTATCTCTTCTCAACAGCTTCTAAACTTTCTTTTCAAAATCATTGCGCATTCACAGTCAATCAATTAGAGGATAATATCATATTAAAGGCAAAAAAAAACGAAAAATTTCTTCAAAGATTAGTTAGCGCATAACATTATCAAACCTTCCTCGAAAGGTGCTTGTTTGGCTTCATCACAGACCTGCCAGGCAACAGATGTATCAAAAGTGAGTACCACTTGAGAAGCAGCCACTATCACTTATGAATGAGATGCTGTATCAATTGAAACTATTATTTCCAAACGCAAGTCACATTTCATAAAGATAAACCAATTTTTTATACAAAAAAATATTTATTTATTTATTTATTTATTATAACTATTTATTCATTTATTATAACTATTTATTTATTTATTATAACTATTTATTTATTTATTATAACTATTTATTTATTTATTATAACTATTTATTTATTTATTATAACTATTTATTTATTTATTATAACTATTTATTTATTTATTATAACTATTTATTTATTTATTATAACTATTTATTTATTTATTTCAAATGTATAGTTGCTTATTCATTCATCCAAGCTTAGGGTTAGGGTTGATAAGCTTATACTAGATCTATTCTTGTTTAAAGCCTATAAGCATCGAGTTATTTCAACGCTCGGACGAGACAAGATGAGATAGGAATCTAACCAATGCAGGGCAACTGGGCAGTGCTTGCGTGGAGAGTAGCGACTGTGACACAGTAATGAAACACACCAGGTGCGTCGGAGGCGCTTGCATGTGTCAGGGTGGTTTCAAGGTGGTTTCAGCTGAAGAGTGCGGTCAAGGTGAATGGTGGATGAATGGAGTGGGTAGACGGGAAGTTGGGTGGAATGGGTGGAAGTGCATGGAAGTGGGAAGGAAGGGCAGTTAAAAAGAGGTTGAAACGTTCATTAAAGGTTTTATTTTTTTTTAGTTTTTTTTGAACTTAAGGAAAAAAAGGGTTAAAAAGGTTTGATTTGAAAAGAATGTAACACCATCACCACAACAGTCTTCCTGAGCGACACATGCTTCAGCAACTCCGACTGCGCTTCTTACATCCGCCACTCAACGTGCAAAAAAAGTATTTGCACGTGCTCAAACACATACAAAGCATCTGAAAGCTTCGACCAGTGCTTACCTAGTATGAAAAGATTTTTAAATAATTCTGATGTGTTTGAAATTTTATTCCAAACACGTGTTTTACGTTAAAAACATTGACGTCACCAAAATTGATTTATATATTTTTTTACCAAAGATTTACGACAACGACAATCAACCGATTCACAGCCACAACACTCACTATTTTGCAACAATTCTAGAACAACAATTCTATAACAACTGTACTACAACAATAACCCACCTTTTAGAACAATAAACTCCACAACAACAACAACAACCACTAACAGTTCCGTTACAAGAAGCGGTGTGTTCCAGCAAGACCGACTGCTTGCAGTACTCCGACCACACGACCTGTCACGAAGGTCTTTGTGCTTGTGAGGTGGGCTACAAACATGGGAAAGACACGAGGGCAAACGAAGACAACAAGGAAGGAAGCGACAACCTTCCAGTGAGCCGGGAGTGTCGAAGGTTCAGGCTGTTTGACGAGTGTTCGAGAAGCCTAAGTTGTTCAGTCTCCATCCCTGGAAGCTACTGCAACGCCCACAACACTTGCGTATGTCTAGAGGGCTTTGCATGGAAAAAGCAAAGGCAAAGCTGCGAACGGAGACGCATTGGTGATGTGGGCTGCCTGGTCGGCAGCGATTGCTCAGCTGCAGTTAAATTTTCCGAATGCGTTGAAGGTGCTTGTGTGTGCAAGATCGGTTTCAAGGTAGAAGAAAATGGCACGGTGTGTGAGAGGGTGCCTTTAGGCGACCATTGTTTGAGCTCTCAATACTGCCTCAACTCGATCAGCAACAGCGTGTGTCTGGCAGGCCTTTGTGTTTGCCAGCTTGGTTACGGGCCTCCCATCTCCTCATCCTCCTACAAAGAACTTCTTGCATCCCCTTCTTTTCTCAGTGACCTTCCTATCTCCTCTCTTTCCAATAACCACCTTTTATCCTCTTTTCATAGAAGCGACCACTCATACGAATGTGGGAGCCTTAAGCTGAAAGAAGGACGATGTCGTAACGACACTGACTGTCACGTCTTCAACCACCACTCCGAGTGTCTCAACCACACTTGTGAGTGTCGCAAAGGCTACTACATTGAGGATGGTGATCAGCTAGAAAGAAGACAGTGTTCCTTGAGGCGTTTGAACGTTGGTGTGTGTCACAACGACCAGGAATGCATGGAGTCAGTTAGCAGCACGGTTTGTGGCCAAGACAGCGTCTGTGTGTGTGCCATGGGCTTTGTGGAATACACCAATGACACCAGTGATGAAGCCTTCTGCAAAGCTCGATCCTTGGAAGATAATACGGCATGCAGCTCATCAGACGACTGCGAGGCCGGTATAACGGGCGCCGCCTGCATAAATGAGACATGCCAGTGCAAGCACAGTCACGTTGCAGTCAACAACACCCACTGCAGGCATCGACAGGTGTATGACTCCTGCTCGTCCAATCACACTTGTTTTTCCACCACTCTCAACAGCTTTTGCTCGCTGCAGCTGCAGTGTGAGTGTGAAGCGGCTTATGTTCCTGATGCTGACATGCATTGGTGCACGTTGAGAAGAATAGGCAGCCTGGGTTGTGAAGTCGATTCCGAGTGTAGCGCCGCCGTGAATCAAAGTGTGTGTTTAGATGGAGAATGCGTGTGTGAGGTTGGCTACGTAGCCACTGAAAACGGAACGGAGTGTGGCAACACCTTCATCGGAGCCACGTGTGACGTGGATGAAGACTGCCTCCAGTCCATCAACAACACCCTGTGTAACTCCTCAATCTGCCAGTGTCGCTCTGGTTACAAAGCTGTGGAGTCTTTGTTGGAGTGTTCCAAGATCAGGATAGGAGAGCAAGGATGCGCTGACCAACAGGCGTGTCACGATGCTGTGGAAGACAGCTTCTGTGAAACGCAAACTTCCACTTGTCTGTGTGTCTCAGGATATGCAGTGAACGAGGAGAGAAATGCTTGCGTGCGTCGCAAGATAGGCGACCAGAATTGTGAAGTTAGCCAAGACTGCAGTCATTCCATCAGACACGGAAACTGTTCACAGACGGGACAGTGTGTCTGTGAGACGGGCCATTACCCGGCCTTCAATGACTCTTACACGTGCTTGAGGAGGAGGTTATACGACGAGTCAAGGTGTGAAGATAACGTTGATTGTTCTTCGGTAATCAACAGCAGTCACTGTGAAGACACCAAGTGCACGTGCATCACAGGATACATCGGCACGAGCGACCTACAAGACTGCAGGTCGAGAATATTGGGAGATGTGTGTACCAATCACATCGACTGTGACACTGTGGTGGAGTACAGCCGATGTTTCGAAGGGGTCTGCGCTTGTTTGTCCGGCTATGCGGGTGTTGGGGTGGATGGGTGTCGAAAGAGGAAGGTCGGAGATGCCAACTGTTTCATCAACACTGACTGCTCCGACGCTGTGGAGCACAGCGAGTGTATCAAGATGCCAGTCTCAAGGAACAAGAAGCAGGAGGAATTGTCGTGTCAATGTGTCAAGGGCTACTATGAAGACCTCAATGGAACAGTGTGTGTCAAAAGTAAGTTTTTTCATCGTTGACTTTAACACCATAGCTTGAAAGTCAAATCCGCATTTGCTCACCTGCTACCAATAGCATCTACATATCATATAGTCTACCACGACTCATATGACTTACCACACTTTCATAACCCATCCCATTGCATATCTCTCCTCGTTATAGTGGCCTCGAAACTCTAGTGGGTTAAGGCCACTATAATAATATTCTTATTCGTATTGCATTGTTATGCCTTATGTTGTATTGTATTATATCGTATTGTATTGTATTGTGTTTTATTGTATTGTAAACCTACACGCTTCGTGAAACCCCCCTTATGCAGGGCAGATTGGAGACGCATGCAGCCACGACGATGACTGCTCCCACGCGGTGTCCTTCTCGGAGTGCCTGCAAGACAACTGCACCTGTGACTATGACCACATGGTGGTGCCTCCCAACTACACCGTTTGCATCGACAGTGAGAAACTGTGTCTATCGGTCTAACTTTTTTTTTCTCGTTTCGAGTTTTCATCGAACCCGAAGCCCCTCAAACGATGAACACTTTTGGTTTTGTTTTTGTGAATTATTTATTAATCGGAAGAGGAATCAGTAGATCTTTCTTAATTATTTTTGACCTCTCTTCACTTTGCAGGACCTGTCATAGAACAATACGACTCCATGAAAGTCTTGTCAGAATTCCGAGCCACTCACGGATGTGGCAGGATAGGTAGGCGTTTTGGCAGTACAATCCTCATATAACCTAACACACATACATCCGTTAGCACTTCTCAACACCACAAGTTGCAATCAGTGTATCGTCTATGCATTTTCTCATTCCCAAGATTAAATGGGCTTGATCTAATAAAGACTATTTAAAAAAATATTATTAAAATTAATATGCAGTCTCATCTTCATATAATTATTATTTATATTTATCGTTATTATCATTGATTTTAACATTATGTAGCTTTTCCATCATTAACATCTCCAGCCATCTCATGCCACGTCCTTCAGGAACCTACCATAAGCTACACAGACAGTGTCCCAGGGCTCTGCCTTGTCAGGAAGCCTGGAGGTACCGAGGCATGTACAGGAAGGAAACCACTTGCTACCGTACGGAGTTTGTGATGGGAAAATAATCTAAATTTATTATATTTTTTTATCTTAAGTTATTTAAATAACTTAATTTCATTCTATTTCAATAATTTTTTTCACTTGACTATTTTTATCTTGTTGTATTGGTTTTACAATCTTAAAGGCATTTTATAAGACTTACCTTTTTTCTAGTCAAGTATTATCTTTTCTAATCAAATTTTTCATTTTGATTTTTTTCAAAACGTGGAAAACTCTAGTTTGCAAAGTAGGCGTTTTCTACTGAACAGCCTGGAACAGCCGTATTAGAGTCCCGTATTAGAGTATTAGAGCCGTATTATGTTCCCCCACTTCAACATAACGATTCATCAAATTGGAAACCCATCAAATTAGATCCAATGTTCTCCCATTTCAACATAACGATTTATTAGCTTGAAAACCCTTTACAGGAGCGAACGCTTACGTGCTTAAGATGAACTTGAGCGAGATAGTGGGCAGATACGAGCTGGTGCCTCTGGTCTACAACAATACATTTGTCTTCAACAGAACTGCCAATGCCTACTGGAAGAACAGCATTCGGCTGAGCTTCTACGGGGTACGTTCGATGGATTTTTGTCTTTAGGATATGTTTGTGAGTGCCCATGAACAGCTTGCAATCAGCGCTAAACAAGTGTTTTGGTTAGATTAGATTAGATTAGCTGAGTTAGTCTTCTTTGCAACGTTACGTACCTTAAAGCATGAGTTTTTTCGCTTACTTCATTTTTTAATTTTATTAATGTCTAATCTTATCTTTCTGTGTCATCACATTTTTTTCACATGTTTTCAATTTCCACTTTAAACTTTTTTTGGCAGTGCATATTTTGTAAATTTAATTATTTGCCATGCGTAAAGACTACTTCAAGAAGTAATCATCACACCACTGGCAGTTCGATAAGATAGTGAAGAGTTGGAATGGAACCTCAAACCAGAAAGCTTCCAGCCACCACAGCCACCACAGCCACCACAGCCACCACAGCCACCACAGCCACCACATCCCTCATAGCCACTACACGCAGCTCATTTCAAGATTTCTCTCCTCCCGGGTAGTTCGTTTTAGCAAACTGCCCTCAGGAATTCAAGTGGAAATCGCAGTCTTTTTCACCTTGAGCTTGGAAAAGTTAAAAGTGAACCTCAATGAAACCATCGAAGGACTGGTCATGGATTACTTATACAAGTGTGAAGTTTACTTTTAAAGTAATATTCTTCATACTTATAATTTATCTTATTTAATTTCTGTTCAAGTTATCATCATTATGTACATTCAATGTCCATACGCTTTTAGAAAAAAAGCGACAACTTATATTCCTTCGCAAACATTGCCCGGTCCAGTGAGGAGGGGGAGGTTGGATGGGCAAAGATGCACGTGATGAAGCCCTTCGAGGAACATGTCAGAGTGGAAGGTACTGGAAACAATTGTTCGATTATTTTTGTTGTCGTTTTTTTGTTGTTGTTGATGTTGTTTTCATTTTTTTCCGTTGTCGTTGCTGTTTTTCTTTGCAGCTAGCATTCATAGCAGAGAGGAACAAACAACTTGATGCCCTTTAACTTCAAAAAACTTTGACTTTGGAGCATTTTGACCTTGAACCACTTTGACCTACTAACCACTTTGATCTACTAACCACTTTCACCTACTAACCAATTTGACCTACTAACCCCATCAACCAATGGGCCACTTCGAACCACGGACAGACTTCGACGAGTGTCACAACAACTACAGCACGGAGAGGCCTGTAGAGTCGGACAGGGTGGACTGCGATTTGAACGCCGTGTGCATCAACACCGTGGGCTTTTACCAGTGCCTCTGCAAAACCTCTTACTCGGAAAAGTCTCCCACCAGCGACTTCAGCGGCAGAGTCTGCAGACGTGAGCAACTTGTGGTGTGGTTGAGTATTTTCGGCTTTTGAAAAGTTTTTTTTACTACACTTAGCTCTTCAATCAGCTTATACGACCTTTCTATTAGAATAGGTTGTATAAGCTGTGTTGTAAAGGTTTTTTTTGGAAGGCTGAAGTATGAATAACGTTTATTTAATTTAATTTTAAATTTTAAGTTATCATACTTTTTCATAAAACTTGAGATAAAAACTACTACATCAACCGCCCTCGACTTCGCGTGCAGGAAAGGACAACGTTGTGGTGGAGTTTGAAGTGGATGTTTCAATGGCAGAGTAGGATCACTTCTGCAATATTCCACCAACTTCTAAAATAATCTAAGAATTATTGTTGACAATTTTTAAAATTAACCGAAATTATTTCTATTTTCAACTATTTTCTACAATTTTTGCAATATTCGCAAATTCTTTAATAATTATCTGTAATTTTTTACACAATTTCATGTTAGCTAATTTTTGAAGACGAACAAAACACAATAATGATTCATTCGCCACCCCAGTTGCACCGATGAAAAGTGCCAAACTCCTTGGGCTTGTGGGTGCAGTGTTCAACCCTTAACCTTGTAGACTCATCACAAAAGATTAAGACAAAATATGTTTTTAATCATTAATTGAATTTTTTTTCAAATATATTAAAATTCTCGCGAGAAGTTCAAACAAGATGAAAATGTATTTGCTAATCATGCTCACCCAGTCGTCATCTTCGCCACAACCATCATCTTCGGCCTCCTCTTTCTGCTGCTGATAGTGGAGATCGTGTGGAGGATGAAGCAGATGAGGTGAGTCTATTAGCTTCTCTGAAGCATGCTTTATATTATTATATTATTTTTTTTAGATTAAGTTTAAGATTGAGTTAAAGTACTGAAATGGATAATTTTAATGATTTTATCTCGTGCTATTAACTTCACTCGCTTTTGAACAGTGTGGAATCACCACTATTACAAATGATTTGATTAGATTCACTAAGTGTATGTTGATGAGGCACAGTGGTTTGAACTTTCACGCATTGAAAGTGATGATTGGAGCTATTGAAGATATTTAAACTTGTTGCTTATACTTTTACAAATTAAATGAAACTCCATCCTTCTACCAATGTACCTACTTGTTCTACAGTAGGGCTCTGGACGAGAAGTGCAGACGACAGACCGAGGAGATGGAACAGAAGCTGCTGGAGATGAAGGAACAGAGAAAGAAGAACATCAACAGGCTGTTGAAGGGGGACACAGCAGAGGAAGGAAGCAAAGAGAAGGAAGGCAAGGACGGACAAAGGAGGGGAAGAGTGGTGGGGAAGGTGTTTGTGGAAGAGCAAGACAAAGAAGTGCAGACTGTGGATTGAGACTCACAAGCGGAGGATCTCCGATAGTTGTAAAAACGGTTCATCTAATTACTCGTGCCACAAATGACCAATTTATTTTTTTGTTCGATTCAAAAACTGATTTTTTGTGTTGTTTAAAGGCTATTTTGATGACATGGCCTGCCAGAGGAAGGCATGCCAGACCATTTCGAAACTATTCAGTGTAGTCATTTTTCAAACAACTATTTTCAATTATAAAACCTCAAAATGAATATTTCATAATAAAACCTTTTAGTAATATTTTATAATGAAATATTCAAATAAATGTTTATACCATATTTGTGAAATAAATAATCAACAAGTTTGTCAAGTCCCGTAACAAGTGGCCACCAAGGAGGCAGTGAGTGGGCGCATGCGTGGGAGACGAAGTCCCGGAGACACGCGCATGCAAAACACTCTGAATACAAAGCATTCTGTATTGTATAAAGATACCAGTGAAACAATGAAATGAATGGAATTCGGTCAGCGTAATGATAAAGCATTGTCGGTGTAGTGATAAAGTACAAAGGACATGAGGTTAAAATGATATAAGATGATCAGTGATGCAGTAAAGATGGTATAAGGGTGAGTTTGGCAATAGATGCTATTCGAATCAAACGGAACGGAGTGGCTTGTAAACGTTGTTGAAGCTTATGAGAAAGCTTGAGGATATGTCGGACGTACAGAAGGATGAATAGAAGACCGTCAACAAAGGCTTCAAACGCGAAATCTTAGAGTATTTTCGAGTGATATTAACTTCGATGGGTAGGTAAAAGCCATTAGATGGAAAAGAACAAGAAGAGAAATTAAAGTTTGAACGTAACTGGAAGTAGAGATAATAATTTAGCGCCGCAATGCACGCTTGAACAACAAATCTGAGAACTACGAAGCGGGAATGGCTGGAGACGAGATGGATGAGGCCTAAACCTCCTCCACTGCTGACATGTTTGGTGGCACGTCCTTGGGGTTAAACATAATTTTATTATTATTGTTATTACTACGGTTATTATTTTTTTAATATTATTTTTTTATTTATTAACTTGCATCCAGTATACTGATAGAATGAAGAAAAATCTATGAAATGAAAATGAAAAAAATTTGAATGTGTATAAAAAGTTAAATTTGAATTCATAAAGTAATATCAGCTTAGACACATCCTTTGGCATTTGATTTTTTAAAATAAATTTCCAACCTTTTCAATGTTGTAGCTGATAGAATGACCCAAGATAGAAAGCACTGACATGACTGGAGATGATGGTGGTGATAAATGGAATGGTCATAGCAATTGAAATTCATGGTGATGATTTGTGAAACTGATAGAAAAAACTTGCAAAGCGCCAAATATTGTCTATGCAAATGTATCAAATTAGCCCAAGGGTGAATAAACACTCACCTACTTGTGCTACCCACTCAACTATCCACCCACACAGCATAAATTCAAGCCATCCAGGCACACACCACCTATCAAACCATCTACTCATCCAAACCACTCCACATCCATACATTTAAAAACTCTAATATTAACGGTTAAAAGCGCCCACTTAAAGACCACCTCCCCATTCACCCACCTACACGCCACCCACCCACACATCACTCCTCTGCCCACCCACTCACCCACCATCCCTTCACCCACCCACTCACACACCACCCCTTCACCCACCCACTCACACACCATCCCTCACCCACCCACTCACACACCACCCCTCACCCACCCACTCACACACCACCCCTCACCCCACCCACTCACACACCACCCCTCACCCACTCACTCACACACCACCCCTCACCAACCCACTCACACACCACCCCTCACCCACCCACTCACACACCACCCCTCACCCACCCACTCACACACCACCCAGGACAAGGCTGCAGTACCCCCAACCAGCCAGAACATCACAAAGCAGACGACTGCAATCAATTTCAACTGTTGCTGCGTGTTCACAACTCTCTCCTTACCTTTAGGTGGAAAAAACTGATTCAAGTAATACAAAATAAAATCAATTAATATTTGATTTGAACAAAATATTAAAAATAAAAAAATATTTTTTTATAAATGCTACTTAATAGTTTTTTTGTGCTATTGTATTTTTAATTCATAAAATTTTTAAAACATCCTACCCACATTACTCACACAAAGTTTACTCATTAAGTTTTTTTTAAAGTATTGGAAAATGATTTAAGCAATAGAGGCAATGAATTTGTAATGTAACAAGCCTACCTAAGCCTACCATCAGTTAATTCTTCAATGAACAAGCAGACAAACCAAGTAGGGTGAATTTGTGTTCAGTATTTCTTTTGAAGAGAAACACCGATAAGGCCAGACTCAGCAAAAGGACCAGCAGCAATTGAGGAGTGGTTATTCTGAATTTTTGAAATTTTAGGAAAGAATTAGTTCGGTGAATTATATTTATTTAACATTTACTGGTACATTGGTAACCAAAGGATTATATGATTAAATTGAACATATTTTTGACAAAATTTCCAAGAATAAATTGGAAATACACAAATTAATTAAAAGTAATGCTTTAGAATAATATTCAAAATTTAATACTTACATAGCGACGACAATAAAAACGGCAATGGCAAGAAGGTAATTGCTGTAGAAGTGGTTGATGTTGGCGACAATCCGTTTGATGGACCCATCATAAGTGGAAGGCAATTCAAACTTGCTCTTTTTGAAAAACTCTTTAGGAGATCTTAGGTTACTTTTGAGTCCTAACAACACTTGTCGTAACTCAACATTTGGAAGAGAAATAGACATCTTAGTTAGTGGTTTTGATCTTTTTAGCTTTAAAATTTTTATAAAATGTCAAAAGAAGCTCGATCGTGTGCTTACTAATCAGCTAAACACCACTAAGCAAACACTAGCGATTCGCTTGACACGAATAACGTATGGACGTTAAATGTAAACTTATACCAGAATGTTGTGTGGCAGTAGTTTGGTTTTTAACACATGTAAAACGCATAAAATTTATTAAATGAATAAAATTTAAGCAATAAATAATTTTACATTACTTTTCGGCTACTTTTTTCGTTTTCTAATCAGGTGATAATAAAACGATGAGTTATATTGGTTGGTTTCTTTTTATGTAAATTAAATTATAAGAAATAACCAAATATGAAATTTTCAAAAATTGCAATAAAATTATGTGAGAAATCTGAGCTAATTTGTAGCTCAATCTACCATTGCTGCATCTCAAAAATTTTAATGAAAATTTATTGATGAAAATGATTTTTTTTTCAGTTTCGGGAAATTAAAAAAAATCGTAGTGATGAAGTTCCAAAATAACTGATTGAGCTGTTGAAGGTTTTTCCAGCTTTCGTTTGATAAATTAAAAAAAAATTAACAAAATTTTTTCTCTGAAGTGAAAAAGTTTATATATATTAATTCAAAGTTTTAAATTCGAATTAAAAAATTTTTCATCATTTTATATACACCTACATGTTGGTATATATATATAAATAAATAAAGAAATTGTGTAAAAGTAGATTTATTAAACGTGAAGATTTGTACAGCTTGGACTGACGTAGCAATAGTGATGATGACAGTGTCACAACAATACCTTCGAAGGAGTATTAACAGGTTTCGTGAGAATACTGAGTCACGCAGAGAGATTTTAGTTTTTAAATATTTTCTATACAACATACAACAAGACAACAAAATTAATTTTTTCCACATTTTTGTCAGAGACATCTATGATAGATTTCAGAGAAGATACCTTCAAATTTTATAGTTGTAACTGTGCGTTAATTTCCAAAAAAATATTGTTTCGAAAGTTTAAGGTAGATGGATGAAAGTCAACAAAGAAAAAGTTCAAACACGTATTCTCCCTCCACACTCTACCACTCATCCACACGCCCATTCTAACATTTATCCACCTATCATTCATTTTTTCATCCATTTATTCATTCATCCATTCATTTTTTCACCCATTAATTCACTCGTTAATTCATCCAATTATTGATCCATCCATTCACTCACTCATGCATTTCATCTTTCACGCCTCCATCAATCCCTCCCTCCAGGCCTCCGATCGACTTTGAGTGAATCGAAATGGATTTTGACGAAATTTAATCAAACTCTATTCGCACCCCCGTCCATTTTCGTCCACATCAAACCGACAAACAAACTTTCCGACCAACCAACCAACCAACCAACCAAACAAACAAACAAACAAACAAACAAACAAACAAACAAACAAACAAACTAACAAATAAACAAACAAACACACACAAATACACATACACACTACACAGGCACAAACACACATACAAACAAGCCATGGAAAACTTGAAAAGAGCAGGAAAGCTGTAGAAGTGAGTTAAGCGCTTCATAAAGGAATTGTGATACTTTGGAAAATTCACTTTTAAGCTTCCAAACGACGACATCACACTTTAAACTGGCCGAGGTTAGCTGCTTAAGGGGGCAAGGGAGCTAAGAGGATCACTCGTTATGACTGCTCAAGAAAGAAAAGAAAAGGCCGTATCGTAAAAGGATGCTAGGAAGAAAAGGGTAGAATACTTTTGGAGTAGGCTCAGAAATAAAAGTGGAATTAATGGAAATAGATTCTCATAACAGCTTCACCCAGGCTACTTTGGGCTCAGAGCTTTTAATGGCAAAAAATGTTGTGTTTTTGTTAGTTTTTTTCATATTGCTTCTGAATGGAATTGGAAATAATTATCAAATTTAACAAAGGATATCCGAACAAAGGAAAATAATGAATGGTGAAAAAATTTAATTGAAAATTTTCTGGTGTTAAAGATCATTTCAATGGGAATAAAGTGGTGGTGCTGGTTTGGTTGTGATGGTGGTGGTGTGGTGATGAGGATGGTGGTGTGATGAGAATGGTGGTGGTGAGGATGGTGGTGGCGTGTTGAGGATGGTGGTAGGATGGGGCTATTAATGGTGATGACAGTGACGTCAAAGTTGTAAAAAACGGAAAAATACTTGAAAAAGAAAATTCGAAAAAAAGGAAGTTTGAAAAAATGATTTTCAAAATAAGTTCAAAATAATATTTTTGACATAAGCTCAAAATAATATTTTTTAAAACTGGTTTACAATAATATTAAAAAAAATAATTTGAAAACAATTTTGGATAAAATAAGCCAAAAAATAAATTTGCAAAATAAAGCTGCAGTTTTTTTGTAGGTTTTGCAAAACCAATGCAGAGAAAGGTAGTTATGATGAGTAGGGGCGGATAGGGCGGTTAATATATGATAAACTAATAAGAAGCGCATATAATGATTGGAGGCGCCCTCGTTTGCATAATGTAGGCGCGCTGGTGACCAGCATATTGAAACTTCCTATAAATGAATTCTCTACCCCATACACATCCATTGCTGTTTGGGTGATTTTTTGTTCGTGTGTTTGTTTCTTTGTTTGTTTCTTTGTTTATGTGGTTCTGTCTGTTTTTGTTTTTTATTCGTTTATTTTTTGTTTGTGTTTGTTTTTGTTCGTTTTTTTTTATTTTTTTTTTAATGTTTTTTGTGTCTTTGTTGATTTTTTGTGCGTTTGTATGTGTTTGTTGTTTTTTTTTTGCGTTTTGGTGTGTTTTTTTTGTGTGCGTGTAAGTATGTGTGTTATGCAAGTTCATGTGTTTTTAAGTACTCGCAGGTACTGTTATGAAGGGGATTTTATGATGTTGAGATATTGGAGAAAACATGTGATCCTCAATTAAATTGAGCGCTAGTTTGGTAATTACTGATTTATTCTGCAAAAAGGTTGCTAGAAAGAGAAGGGCAAGGAATGGTGGTGTGACGGAGTGAAAGAGGAGCAACAAGGAAGGAGTTTAGTGATTAAATTGAACAAAATTAAATTAAAAAATAAGATGAAAACAAAATGGAAAAAACTATTAAAAAAAACATTTTTTAAAAATTGTTAAACTGAAAAAAAACTGGAATTGCAAGAAAAATAATGGTTCAAAAGTACTCGATAGGAAACATCTGAAGAGACTGGAAGGCATTTTTAAAGAGCCCGAACCGTCAGGTTGATTGATTCCACCTTTTTATAGCGTCTAAAAGGGAGTTATCTGCGCTTACAAGGGAGCCTTGTGTCACGGCGACTGTAATAATAGCGTAGCTTAGCAATAAGGGAGTGGTTGGAACACAACGGTAACAAATTCGGTGGGAATGAAAGGAGGAAGTAAGAAGGTGATTGTGTGAATAATAGGAAGACTCTGAGAGTTATGGAGGGAGGAATGTTAAGAGGATTATGGTGATGGTAGGACACATTGCGGTAGCTATAAAGACTGCAGTAGTTTGCATTGCTGCAGTCTGGCAATAATTGAAACATTCACGAGGCAACAGGGGTAGGAAAACTCGATGGTGATGGAGGATGAACATTTGGTGAGGTTGGTGAAATGGAAGTGAAGGAGTTTAGAAAGATGAAGATGAAGACGAGGAGGAAGAGGAAGAGGAGGAAAAAGATGAGTGAGATAAAGAAAATGAAAAGGATGAGGGAGATGAAGAGAATAAAGAAGATGGAGAGAAGAATGAAGACTGAAAGAAGCTGAGAATGAAAAAGAAGATAATGAGAATGATGAAGACGAAAAGATGATGATGCTGATTACTAGCAAAGTTTGGACGGGAAAATGACAACAGGTATAGCAATGGGCATGGTGAATACAATGATGAACATGGTTGTAAGGATGGAGATGATAAGAAAATTAAAAGAAAAAAAAAAAAGAAAGAAAAAAATAAGAGAAAAGAAAAAAATAAGAGAAAACAAAAAGAAGAATAGAAAGAGGAAGAAAAATAAGAGGAAGAGGAAGAAGAGGAAGAGGAAGAAGAGGAAGAGGAAGAAGAGGAAGAAGAAGAAGAGGGAGAGGAAGAAGAGGAAGAGGAAGAAGAGGAAGAGGAAGAAAAGGAAGAAGAAGAAAAGGAAAAGGAAGAAGAGGGAGAAAATGAAGAGGAAGAGAAAGAAGATGACGATGGAGCAAAGCCCCTTCGGCTATTGTGGGATGGAGCCCTTATGGAGCAGGTTGATGGGAGATTGTAGCATGCGAGCACCACTCAGCCCAGGACGCTTGAAAGCGATTTAAGAGGAGTAATAAATAATATCCCAAATAAAACAAAACGACTCCAACAAATAACTTTAAATTAATACAAAAATAACGAATTGATTTTGAATAATATAACTAAATAAAGGATTTTAAAGTAATGCAAAGGTAAATAAATGAATCGCAAATAACGCAGGTAAGTGAATAAACTGAAACTGTTTGAAGATGAATAAAATAGAATAAAATAGAATAAAAGCATTAGCTTTTGTGGGGTTCTTTGTATAGGCCCGTCTAAGGGGTCAATCAACGGGCCTCTCTAAAGATTCGCCATTAAAATGCACACACACATAGGAACTCCTCATTGGAATACTTGGACTTGAGCTTCGAGCGCTCGTAAAGAAGACGATGAGTTGCAATCTACAAGGGTCGCCCCCTTATCGGCTGCTTTTTGTGTTCCCTTGTTCCATTTAATGTTGCATCTTCCGGTCGTTACTCGAACGAAGAAATCTGAGTCATACAAATCATCTCCTCTCTAATGCCGTCTCGGTCCTTCCTACCCCTATTAATGTCTTTATTGATATCGATGTTTTTGCTATTGTTTTTATTGTTGTTGTTGTTTTTGTTATTGTTGTTTTTATTATTGTTGATTTTGTTGTGATCAATGCTAGTTCTTGCCTCCACGCCTTCTGCACTGTTGTTGCCTTCCTGGACAGCCTGCTCTCCAGCGTTGTAGCCACTGAGTTTTCCTGCATTCTCAAAGCTATTTTTGTTATTATTATTATTGTTTTTGTTGTTTGAATTTTCAACATTGTCTTTGTTATGCTTATTATTGTTGCTATTATAGTAGTTGTTGTTATGATTATTCCTATTTTTGCCGCTTAGAATGGACAGAAAACCTTTCCTCTTTTTCCTTTCGGCAGCCATTTTGAAAACTCTGTTTTTGACGTCATCACCTGCTGTCGTCATGGCACCTGATGAGGATGATGAAGAAGAAAATGAGAATGACAACGGTGGTGGTGATGAAGACGACGATGCCGACGATGATTCTGGTTTTCTGGGTCGAAAAGGGTTTTGAAAGCCTGAAATACTCTTGTTACCCGTCGGAAATGTGTTTCTACCTTTTTCTTCTCTGCTTCCCCTTTGACAACTAACTTTGTTGACCATGTGGTTTTTGTTATTTTTGTCATTGCAATCGTTGCTGCTGTTGCAGAAGCTGTTAGTTTCTCTGTTGCCATCAGGATTATTCTTCATACCATTACCACTATTGTAAAGTTTCGAGCTAACCTTTATGTTTTCTAGGAAAACATCATCACCCACAACATTATCATCTCCGCCCACAGAATGTTCCTTACGTTCCCCAGCCAAAGCATAGGCGCCAGCATGCCACGTGTCGGTGACAGACTTAGCGCACACAACGTGTCTGCTACAACATTTCCTACCAGCGCCCTTTCTTCCGCAACCAGACACTTCTCCTATGCAGGAAGGCGTGTGGTTGGTGCAGTCTTGAGCTAAAGTGTCGTCTAGCTGGCCACAGCTACTACAACCACCACAGCCACCACCGCCACCGCCACCACCACAACCAAAACAGTCGCATGCGTTAGAGTTTTGAAGAACTATGCCACACGAGACTGGAGGTTGTGGCACGAAGCATGGTAAGCCAGGGTGTGCAAGGTCACCAATGAGAGGATGTGAGGATGGGTTTGGATGGGACTGGAGTTGATGCGATTGTTGAGATAATCGAGATTGTTGCTGTTGTTGCGAATGAGGTTGTGGTTGTGAGTGTTGTGAGAGTTGTAGCTGTTGTTGTTGCTGTTGTTGGGAAATGTTGAAAAAGTTTTGCATGCAGTCTGGTATTTCTGCTGAGAGAAGAAATGTTGTGGTGTTGTTGCTGTTTGAGCTGCAACATTCATCTGTGACAACATTGTTGATGTTGTTATTTTTGTAGCAAGTTGTTGATAAAAAGTCTGGCATTTTGTTGAAAATTACATTTTCAACGTTGCCATTGTTGTTGCTGCTGGTGTTTTTGTTGCAATTGATGTTGTCACAAAGTATATTGTTGTTGTGGTCGTTGATGATGTTGTCCTTGTGTTTGTATGCGTCGGTATGTTCCCTTGCACGTTTGTCCTTCCTTTTGATTGGCTCTGTAGAAGGAAAGAGGGCTTGAGACGAAGACGTGCGTACAAGCTCTTGTTGTTGTTTTCGTTTGAAGTAGTTGCAGCTTTGTTGCAGTTGTTTCCGATGTTGTTGTTGCTTAGTGACGGCGAGAGAAGCTGTAGAGGAGAGCGAGAAAGGACTGGTTGAGCGTCTGTTGATGGGGCAAAAGTGTGTAGGTTGCGTGAACTTTTTTCTCCAAATGTTGTCATGTTGTTGTTGAAGTTGCTGTTGTTGTTGAAGTTGCTGTTGTTTTTGAAGTTGCTGTTGTTGTTGACGTTGTTGATGGCGTTGTGGCTCCGCTGAGTCTCTATGAAAAACCTCTGTTGTCAAACTGTCATTCGATTTGAAAACTATTTTACTGAAACGAGAGTTGGAAATAGTCTTTTGTGAGTTGTTGTTGATCTTATTGTTGTAGGGCGAATCGGTGTTGTTGTTGAAGCAGCTGTAGAGATTGTTGTCGTTGCAGTAGTTGAGGATAACTTCACTGTTGTCGTCGTTGTTGTTGAAGTTGACGTGGCTGTTGGTGTTGTTGTCGTTGTTGCACTTGGTGGTAGTGAGCATGGTGAGGTAGTTGTTGAGGGAGTGTTTTGGTTTCTTGGTCAAAAGAACTCTTTGGTTGCTGTTGTCATTGTTTCTGCTATTGTTGTTGTTACTGTTGTTGTTGTTGTTGTTACTGTTTCTGTTGTTGCTGTTGTTGTTGTACGAACGGCACAGTCGGGCTCTGGTGTAACTGACAATTAGAAAAAATAAAAACATCATTCACGAACGAATGAGCGGTCGTCATGAAGGAAGCATTAAGAGCCACAGACGATCGCTTCACTAGCAACACACAACATCACATTGCAGCGTTTGTGATCTAATAAACACTTCTACGCGATCCAAAGTGTTTTCAACGAGTGTGTGTGTGGGTGTGGGTTTGTGTGTTTGTGTGTGTGTGTGTGTGTGCGTGGGTGTGTGTGTGTGTGTGTTTGTGTGTGTGTGTGTGTGTGTGTGTGTGTGTGTGTGTGTTTGTGTGTGTGTGTGTGTGTGTGTGTGTGTGTGTGTGTGTGCGTGTGTGTGTGTGTGTGTGTGTGTGTGTGTGTGTGTGTGTGTGTGTGTGTGTGTGTGTGTGTGTGTGTGTGTGTGTGTGTGTGTGTGTGTGTGTGTGTGTGTGTGTGTGTGTGTGTGTGTGTGTGTGAGTGTGTTGGTCCGTGTGTCACTATGCACGCTAATGTGTATGTGCTTGTTTATGTGCGTGTATGCGCTTTGATGTGATAAACACATATCCATCAGCCACTTCAAGCAACTACCACACGGGCTCGCAGTTACAAAAAAACTATTTCTGCTTATTTATATCTCGTTGTTTCTCTTTCAAAAACTTCTTTTAGAAACTTTCCCGAATGTTCTATTTCTGGTCTTTGACGATTGATGTGCCCACTCCTCTTCAAGCATTTTGGACCTTGCAAGTGTGGCTTTCAACTTATGAACACTTTTTAGGAAATTTTGAAAATTAATTTCATTGGGATATTTTAAATGCCCTTCGACGTGTCTGGAAGCATCAGCAGCCTTCAATCACAAATAAAATACAATACAATACAAACACGAATATTATTATAGTGGCATTAACCCCAAAGTACGTAATTTTTTGAACAGTGTGCAATCAGCGCTATACAAATGATTTGATTAGATTGATTAGATTACAAATGGGTGTTTTTGAGGTTTAAAGTTGTTGTCGTGTTTGCCAACTTTTGAGCACTTGCTTTGACTGTAACAAAACTTTCGACTCGTATTTACACTGCTTCCACTTATCGGTTGGTTGAATTTGGGTTCTGATTTTTTCAGTTTCAATTTACGAGTACATTAATTTGAATTAAAAGTTTCATTAACCTTACTCCGTGGTTTATTAGATCTCACATAATAATTCATGAACTCAATCCACGGTTCATTAAATTCAATGAAGTCTTCATTTTCTTTTAATTACAGCGTCTGAAATGGCGCTCTAACTAAGATGAGACCATCAGGCGAAGATGCACCTCTGTGTTCTAATAAGGAAGCTAGTGCAGAAGCAGATTTTCAACGTGATTATTAAAAAAATTAAATAGAATTTAATAAACTTTAATGAAAATTAAAATAGAAAAAATAAAATCAAAATGATTTTTTTCAAATTATAAGTTTTAAAAATCACTAATTACTCATATCTCAAGTAAAAATTGATGATAATAACAACGATAAAAATAAAAAGTGTTAGTGAGCTCAGCCGTGAAATAAAAATATTCTGAGAATTAAAAATTTTGAAATAAGCTGAAAAAAGAGAAAAAAAACGCTGAGTTGCCTATCGTGTTCAAGGAATCGAAGGCGTTGTATGGAGGTAATGAGAGCGCCTATAAAAACAACAAAACATTATTATTATTTATTAGCATTAAGGTTTTTTATTTTTATTATTAAGTTTATTATTAATTTAGTTTTTTTATTGTTTTTTTTCATTTGTTTTATTCCTCCTATTACTTACATTGTTTTTATTTTTATTCTTATTACTCTTATTATAATTATTTTTTATCAATTGTTTTTATTTATAAAAAAAATATTTAACTAATTTTTATTCTTTTTGTTGAAGGGTTGAAGGAGACAGGAAGGAAGGTGCTGTGACGAAACAAAATGTGGAAGGTAAGCACATAAAAGATGCAAAACTGATCGCTGCAAAACTAGACTTTGTTTCATGTTCTTTGAAACTCTTAATGTTTTTTTGTGAAAAAGGATATTCAGATTTAAAAAGTCACAACCAATTTAATTTTGTAACCTTGGAACTTGATGATTCTCAATCAACATTAATTTTTCATCTTTTTTTCCAATCTTAATTGTTGAGTGGCCTCGAAACTCTACGGGGTTAATGCCCCTATACTAATACTCGTATTTGTATTGTATTGTATTGTATTTTTATTCATACAAAACACTACTAAACTATACAATGAAAACTAGCATGCTTACTCGGCTTAGGAAAATTAAATACTATTTTATATTAAAATCATATTAAAATAAAATATTGTATCTGAATAATGTACTATTAATATTGAATCATAGGCTGAAAATGAATCATATTGAAACAGGTTATTTATTAATTATATCGTATTTATTCGGAGCGGACCGGTTAAAACACCTCTTTCTGGCAACGATGAGCCCGAAGAGGAGGAACATGCCAATCAGGAATCCTGTCGCCACACCCACCAACACTGCCGCTACCGCCCCTGTGGTGTGGTGTGGCGTGGCGTGGTGTGGTGTGGTGTGGTGGAGTGTGGTGTGGTGTGGTAGGGTGTGTTGTGGTGTGGTGTGATAAGCAACCACATTCAACGGTCACCCCCTTCCAACAACCACCACCATTGAACAACCACCACTTTTCAACAACCACCACCATCCAACAACCACCAGTCTTCAACAACCACTACCATTAGTAATTCTTCTAGGAATTCCACTGCCTCTTTTCAGGTCCTGTGCCAGCTTTCCCTTGTCTGTGGTGGGTTTGCAAGCATAGATGAAAAAGTTTTCAAATGGAATAACCATATTGAAATATAACTAGAGTTTATGAAAGAGATGTAACATTCCTCAAAGAAGCTGACTAAAGCTATTAAAAATAATTGAACCAAGCTATAATATAATTTAAATATTGAAATTTTTTTTATTTGATTTTGAAATCCAATTCAGTAGTAAAACAACAGTTCAGTGGAATATATTAAAAAAAACAAGTCTGTTACTGAAAAACAAAGTTAGATTTTCTGAATAGTCTTTGTTTGCGCATTTTTTTCAAAAAAATCAACTTTGCAGCGTTTTTTTTTTCAATTTTATATATTTAAAAAAATTTAAATTGAGAAAAAAATTATTTATTTATTTTTTTTATTTCTTCCTAAGCAGCTTTTTCGTTTCACGAAGCTTTTCTCGTTTTTATATTTGAATATTTTAGACACTTCTGCTTGATCGATGGCGTCATAAATAAGAGAGCGGGAGTGGTGTTTTGATATCTTATCAGCTTCAAAAACACTTAACTTTCCATTCAAAACTTTATACAACCACGATTGAAAAATCATTTGAACTCTGAAAAACCCGAGTTTTTTTTCAACCTGAACCTTTCAACTAGCTCAAATATTTTTCACAATCACTCGAATTTTTCTCGAATTCTTTCCATTCCACCTCAACATTTACCTCGACTGGTTTTTCAGTTTCCATGACAAAAATACCATCACTATGTTTCAAAATAGTGACACAAATTTTCAAATTTTTAAAATTTTTTCGAATTTCATAAATAATTTTTTCTAATTCAAAAAAAAATTTAATCTGAAAATATTTTTTTTCTTAATTTATTTTTTTTTTAAATTATATGAAATAGTTTTTCCTAATTTGAAAATAATTTTTTTCAATTTCGAGATACTTTTTCAAATTAATTAAAAATATTTAATATTAATTAATTAATTAATTAACCAATTAATCAATCAATCAATCAATCAAGCAATAGATTAATTAACTAATTATTAATCAATTAGTTATTTATTATTATATAAATTAAATATATATATAAAATTGTCATAAAGTCTCATTCAGGAATATTTTCGAAAGCTTCAACACCGAACCAATACCAAAGTCAACTTCATCCCACCAGCGTTTTAGTTTCTCGTTAATTTTTTTTCCATTATCAATGTAAATTTGGAAAGTTTTGTAGGAAGCTATTTCTTACATTTGAACTTTGCGTCAAAAGTTTTAAACTTCAGTGAGATTAATGATGGATGGTATGGCAGCTTTTCAATTTGGCGGGTCTCAAAATCCATATATGGATTCATCCAGTCAATCATTTCTCAATTTATATCCATTTACCATGAACCCCAACCACCTTCGCACCCAGCCATCCATTCAACCAGCCATTCATTCTACCAGCCATTCATTCAACCAGCCATTCATTCAACCAGCCATTCATTCAACCAGCCATTCATTCATTCAGCCATTTATTCAACTAACCAACCATCCATTCAACCAGTCATCCTTTTATCTAAGCAACCATTCATTCAACTAGCCATTCATTTATCCAACCATAAAATCACCCAGCCAGCTATTCAACCAACCATTCATTCAACCAACCATCCATTCAACCAACCATGCATTCACCCAACCATCCATTCAACGATCCATCCATTCAACCAACCATCCATTCAACCAACCATCCATTCAACCAACCATCCATTAACCCAGCCATGCATTCACCCAACCATGCATTCACCCAACCATGCATTCACCCAACCATGCATTCACCCAACCATCCATTCACCCAACCATGCATTCACCCAACCATCCATTCACCCAACCATCCATTCACCCAACCATCCATTCAACCAACCATCCATTCAGTCAACCATCTATTCTCAAACTACTCCTTTATTCCTCCAATTATCTATTCAAGCACTTTTCAGTTACCATACAACCACCCATCCATTATCTATCCGACCAACTCTCTGCTCCCACCCATGTAGTCAACTACTTATCAAGCAACTTTCTTTTCTACCCACCAAGCGTTTATCTCATCAAGCTACCAACTCATCCAACCTCCAAGAAAGCACTCACCTATCCATATAATCATCCAGTAGCTTTCAACCATTAATTTAATTATCCATCCACCCAACAATTCTCTCAGCTGTTTAGCAACCCCAACCTCATTCACCTACTCATCCATCCATCCATTTATTTCCCATTGCTAACTGATCCATCCAGTTATCACTTCTTATTTACCCATCCTCCCATCCATATATCCACTCATCATCTATCCATCCAATCTTCATCCATCCATCCATCTTTTAACCATCCATCCACATGATCATTCATCTACCCTCCCATCGATTACTGCCACTATGTTTCGATACAGCGGTGCCTCAGGCGAGCGAGCTTTTGTGTGGATAATTAATGACCTCTACTCGCAGATAAGCTCCCCTCACACCCCTCACACTCTTCTACACCCTTTCACACCCTTCCACACTTCTTCACACCCCTCACACCCTTCACACCCTTCACATTCTTCTACATTCCTTTACACCCTTCTACACTCCTTCACGTCTCTTCACACCTCTTCATACCCCTCCACACTCCTCTACACCCCTTTACACCCTTGCACAATTTTCTCACTTCTCCATAACCTTCCACACTCCTCCACACTTCTCCACACCCAACCACATCTTTCCATACTCTTCCACACTTCTCCACACCCAACCTCATCCCTCTACACCCCTTCACACTCCTCCACACCCTTTCACACCCCTTCACACTCCTTCACACCCTCTTCACATCATTTTCTATCCCTCCCTTTTTTCTTTGAAATCACATATACACCCAAACTTCTGAGTGATCAGTAAAAGTTTGTATACACGGAATAACCCTCGTGTATATCGTCATGATCCTTTTAATAGTTTTTTTAATATTAATTTATATAACAAAGTTTATTTTTTTTGCATTTTCATTTATTTTATTTTTTATTACTTTTTATAGTTTATAATCATGTTTGCATAAATATTTTTTGTCTTTGACTTCCCCATACATAAACTCAAGATTTGTGTGGGCACTTTCTATCACTTTTTCCTTGTTTACCACGTGGTGTCATGCCAGAGTTCTTTAATTCATCTTCACAAAGGAATGTTTACCACTGCAGTAGTCACCAATCAATTCCAAATAGAAAAAACCTTCTTCCATCATCATGAAACCACCCCAAAATCCCCACCTCACAAAGCCCCACAAAACCCTCATGAAGCTTTCACGAAACCACACAACTACTAAAAAACCACTCAGAATTACAAAAATACCACGAAATGCTACGAAACTTTATGAGATCACCACCATAAAACCACCACAAGTTTCTACAAAATCATTCCACTACGCCCACAAAACTCCACAAAAGCACCACAGCTCACCAGCGACTCCCGCATAAGCGAGACCATTGGTGGAACAGTTTCCCACGGCTCCCATCCACACTCCATCCTTGGAGCACGTGAGGTAGAATGTTTCTCCTCCTTCCACACACACCAGAGCTGCACTGTCTCCGTGGCGCCACAGAGTCTGACCGGGCTGCTCTTTGATGCCTCCACACCCTACGGCTGTGTGTGTTATGTGTGTGTGTGTGTGTGTGTGTGTGTGTGTGTGTGTGTGTGTGTGTGTGTGTGTGTGTGTGTGTGTGTGTGTGTGTGTGTGTGTGTGTGTGTGTGTGTGTGTGTGTGTGTGTGTGTGTGTGTGTGTGTGTGTGTGTGTGTGTGTGTGTGTGTGTGTGTGTGTGTGTGTGTGTGTGTGTGTGTGTGTGTGTGTGTGTGTGTGTGTGTGTGTGTGTGTGTGTGTGTGTGTGTGTGTGTGTGTGTGTGTGTGTGTGTGTGTGTGTGTGTGTGTGTGTGTGTGTGTGTGTGTGTGTGTGTGTGTGTGTGTGTGTGTGTGTGTGTGTGTGTGTGTGTGTGTGTGTGTGTGTGTGTGTGTGTGTGTGTGTGTGTGTGTGTGTGTGTGTGTGTGTGTGTGTGTGTGTGTGTGTGTGTGTGTGTGTGTGTGTGTGTGTGTGTGTGTGTGTGTGTGTGTGTGTGTGTGTGTGTGTGTGTGTGTGTGTGTGTGTGTGTGTGTGTGTGTGTGTGTGTGTGTGTGTGTGTGTGTGTGTGTGTGTGTGTGTGTGTGTGTGTGTGTGTGTGTGTGTGTGTGTGTGTGTGTGTGTGTGTGTGTGTGTGTGTGTGTGTGTGTGTGTGTGTGTGTGTGTGTGTGTGTGTGTGTGTGTGTGTGTGTGTGTGTGTTGATTTGTGTTTTTCTGTTCGTCTCTTCGAGTGTAGGATCGATGGCATGTTTTGTGTAAGCCTGGTTTGATAATTGACTTAAAAAATGAGTTGTAATTGAATAAATAGTTAGTTGAAGGTTTGGTGGAAGGTTATTTGGCAGACTGGAGGCTTGGCTGGTTAGTTATTCATCTATGGAAGTGCTTGAAAATGTTTGACGTGTGGAACTGATAAGCATTTGGAAACAAGAGACGATCGATGCTCTTCCATTTGAAACGTCAATCTCCCCCTTCCACATCTCAATCAAAACAGCATGATGAAGTTATTCGATTTTATTTTCAATTAAAAATTATATTCAAAATTTTAAATTAATTTTTAAAATCAAAAGTTTCAGACTTTTACATCTTAGCCCCTTCCAGCTCAGTACAACAATGCATAGACCGGTCTTATTGGACAGCATTAACACAAGGGTCCTGCAAAAAGCGCCGTGTACTTGGCGTGTCTATAGAGACGTTTTCAAACAATGAGAAAAAGATATGAAAAATGTGAGTGTACATGAAACAAATTATTCAAATGAGAAAAAAATTAGCAGTAATGATAGCAATAGGCTTGCAGTTTTTGTGATGATGAGAAAATTAAAAATCATGAACAACGATTAGCGCTTGTTACCGAAACTCACGAAAACATTGAAGAATAGTACTGGCTACTAGGGTGGCAGTAGTAGCAGTAGTAGTAGTAGTAGTAGTAGTAGTAGTAGTAGTAGTAGTAGTAGTAGTAGTAGTAGTAGTAGTAGCAGTAGTAGTAGTAATAGTAGTATTAGTAGTAGTAGTAGTAGTAGTAGTAGTAGTAGTAGTAGTAGTAGTAGTAGTAGTAGTAGTAGTAGTAGTGGTAGTAGTAGTAGTAGTAGTAGTAGTAGTAGTAGTAGTAGTAGTAGTAGTAGTAGTAGTAGTAGTAGTAGTAGTAGTAGTAGTAGTAGTAGTAGTAGTAGTAGTAGTAGTAGTAGTAGTAGTAGTAGTAGTAGTAGTAGTACTAGTAGTAGTAGTAGTAGTAGTAGTAGTAGTAGTAGTAGTAGTAGTAGTAGTAGTAGTAGTAGTAGCAGTAGTAGTAGTAGTAGTAGTAGTAGTAGTAGTAGTAGTAGTAGTAGTAGTAGTAGGAGTA
>OX387250.1:7185952-7190952 GCA_947562095.1 Branchellion lobata
CAACAACACTGCAGCGACGACAACGCAGCAGAACAACAGCAACAATAACATACCGCCAATAACAACATAATCAAAAAATCAACAACCTACTGATACAACCACAATACATCAACAACAACAATAACAACAACAACAACAACAACACATCATACTGACCTGAGTACCTGAGGATTCTGTTTCTGAAAAATGTTGAAAGAGATATTCTCTTCATGTTGCTGTCAACATCTGCAACATTGTTGTCGTCATCGTCACCATCGTCGTAGTTGCCATGGTAATGTGGTGAGTAGTGGATGCTGATGATAAGCTCATCATCGAGGGACGAATAGAGGTAGTGTGTTTTGACTATGTCGGTCATGACGTCATAATCATTGTTATTCCCGTTGTTGTTGTTGTTGCTGTTGTTGTCAGTGTAGTGGATGTTGTGATTAAGATTTTGAAGATTGTAGTTGTTGTTGTTATTGTTGTTGTTGTTGTTGTTGTTGTTGTTGTTGTTGTTGTTGTTGTTGTTGTTGTTGTTGTTGTTGTTGTTGTTGTTGTTGTCGTAGCAACCACTAGTTGTGAGACGATTGTTGTCGGATTTCTCTGTTATTTCTATTGTCACTGGACACTTGAAATCTTCCGGTAGCTGTCGCCGCAGCTGCTGTTTTTGTTGTTGCTGTGTTTTGTAGAGAGCAGTCTTGGTTAGTTTTTTGTTTTGATACCTCGGCTTCAAGACGTAATCATCTTCAAACAAAAAACAGCTTTCATGAGGTTTTGTTTGACTTCATGGTTTTTATGAGCTCTATTGCGGCTCTTGGGTTTTTATGTCTCAAGTCATAATATATGCGCAAGGAAAAAAAAGACATAATGTTTTAACCTTCAAAAATTCAACTACTTGTGAGTGTTTATTGATCAAATTTTCAAAATAAAGGCCTTCGTTGGGAGGAATTCCTCAGCTTAGTTAATTTTCCAAACAGGCCGATTTAGTTACCACGAAATACCACTACCACTCGAAAGCCACATTCATGTCTGCCTCCAACAACCGAAATAAAAGCAATACTAATACCGCTCCGACTTCCATTGAATAATTTCAGTTATGGCAATGTTTTGAAGCCCACTGAAAGTTATGTGGGTGTTAAGGCGTCTTCAGGCCTTGAAGGTGTGGACGCCCGAATGTTTCGAGCCAACCTCAAGGTTCACTTTTCCAATATATTCCGCACAAAAACATCTCCCAAAACAAGAAATAAATTTTTCAGCCAAAATTTTTTTTTGCACTTCAAAAATGTTTTTTTTTCGCCGAAAAAAGCAATTTCGACGAATATTTTTCGTCATTTTTCTCTTCTTTCGCGCCACCTAGCTTGTATGCACATGCGCCTGGAATATGCAATGTTGTGTTTTGGGCGTGGCCGAGTGTGGTTGGATGTGGTTGGATGTGGTTGGGTGTGGTTGGTTGTGGCTGGGTGTGGTTGGATGTAATTGGATGTGGTTGGGTGTGGCCGAGTGTGGTTGGATGTGGTTGAATGTAGTTGAGTGTAGTTTGATGTAGTTGGATGTGATTGGGTGTGGTTGGATGTGGTTGGATGTGGTTGGATGTGGTTGGATGTGGTTGGGTATGGTTGGGTGTGGCCGAGCGTGGTTGGATTTGGTTGGATGTAGTTGGGTGTGGCTAAGTGTGGTTGGATGTAGTTGGATGTGGTTGGATGTGGTTGGATGTGGTTGGATGTGGTTGGATGTGGTTGGATGTGGTTGGATGTGGTTGGATGTGGTTGGATGTGGTTGGGTGTGGTTGGATGTGGTTGGGTGTGGTTGGATGTGGTTGGATGTGGTTGGATGTGGTTGGATGTGGTTGGATGTGGTTGGATGTGGTTGGGTGTGGTTGGATGTATTTGGATGTGGTTGGATGTGGTTGGATGGGGTTGGATGTGGTTGGATGTGGTTGGATGTGGTTGGATGTGGTTGGAAGGGGTTGGATATAGTTGGGTGTGGCTAAGTGTGGTTGGATGTAGTTGGATGTGGTTGGATGTGGTTGGATGTGGTTGGATGTAGTTGGATGTGGTTGGATGTGGTTGGATGGGGTTGGATGTGGTTGGATGGGGTTGGATATAGTTGTATGTGATTGGGGGTGGTTGGATGTGGTTGAATGTGGCTGGGTGTGGTTGGATGTGGCTGGGTGTGGTTGGATGTGGTTGAATGTGGTTGGATGTGGTTGGATGTGGTTGGATGTGGTTGGATGTGGTTGGGTGTGGTTAGAATTGGTTGGATGTGGTTGGATGGGGTTATGTTTGGCTGGGTGTGGCTGAGTGTGGTTGGATGTGGTTGAATGCGGCCGAGTGTGGTTGTATGTGGTTGCTGTGGTGAAAGATGACCGATTGATGAGTGTGGCTGAATGCGGTTGGGTGTGGTTTGAGGTGGTTGTGGGAGTGGGTGTATGGAAAAAGATGTGTGGATGTGAGCTGGTGACTAGGTGTTAATGGGTTGGTGTAATTGAATGCGTGAATGAATGGAGGGAAGAAAGGGCAAATGAGTGAAGGGGTGAGTTCTCCCACCTACAAAAGACACTGCTGTTCCAACTTCGGCATCATATAACCACACTGAACCATGTTGCAAAAAGCAAACAAGTTGATTTTTCGTTGACGAAATTAGCCTTAAATGACTGTTGTGGGTGTTCTGTGTGAACCTAACTGGCAGCATTACCCGTTGCTTGCATAACAGCCACTTCTGTCACGGAGGCTGTTCATCAAAGGATGTTGTCGCAACTTGAACAAGGTCAAGGAGGTAATTTATGGTCTGAAGACTAAAAGTAAAGAAGAAAAAAGTTTGGAAATAATGAGTAATTGGTGGAAGGAAAACGTGGAGGGTTCACAGGGTAAGGAAAAATGATGTCATGAATAAGGGAGGAATAATAACAACCAATGAAAATAAAATGAAATAATTAAAAAATTAAAAAATTAAAGTAATTGAAAATAAAAAATTAAAATAATTTAAAAAATTAAAAAAAAAAAAAATAATAAATAAATAAAATAAATAAAATAATTAATTAAATAATAAAAAAGAGAATAATAATAATAAAAAAATAAAAAATAATAATAAAAGAATAGGAATAATGATATAATGAAAATAAAAATAAATTATCATGAAATAAAAATAAATCATCATGAAATAAAAATAATATAAAATTAAATGAATTAATAACAAAAATAAAAACAAAAACGAAGGGAAATAATAAAATAAAAACGGAATGATATATAAAAATTGGGAACCAGTGAATTAAAACTGAAGAAAAATAAAAATAAAAATAGAAAAAGAAAAAGATAAAAAAATAAAATAGAATGATAATAATAATAACAATAATAATAATAAAAATTTAATTAAAAACAAAAATAAAAAATTATTTGAAAAAAAAATGATGAAAAAAAGAACAATAAAAGGAAATAAAAGGGATGATCGCTTAATCAAGCAGCGGTGATGAAGTGGCGTATATGCCGAAGCATGCGTGCAAGTTGTAGCTTATTATTATTGCCTTTATCGCAGCCTTATGTACATTCCTACTTATTATTATTTCTTTTATTAACATGTTTCTCCTATTGTTATTATTATTTTATTATTCCATTGTTTGACTTTTTGTAGCTCTGTATTTTTTATTATTTCAATTGGGTGTTTGGCCGCCTCATTGTTCGCTTCGGAGCCTCAAGAATTAGATTTATTATTATTGTTACTGTACTATGAATAATTACATAACTTGATTCACACTTTTGTTATTACCTTTCTAATATTCTCCCAGTATACTTATAATAAAGAAAAAAAATAATAATATAAATAATAATTATTAGTATAATAAGAATAAGCTGAAGAAGAAGAAGAAGAAGAAGAATAAAAATAATAATATGATTAATAATTATTATTATAATGAGAATAAAAACAATAATAATAATGGAAGTATCATTTTTGTTATTATTTTTATCATTATTATTATTATTATTATTATTATTATTATTATTATTATTATTATTATTATTATTATTATTATTATTATTATTATTATTATTATTATTATTATTATTATTATTATTATTATTATTATTATTATTATTATTATTATTATTATTATTATTATTATTATTATTATTATTATTATTATTATTATTATTATTATTATTATTATTATTATTATTATTATTATTATTATTATTATTATTATTATTATTATTATTATTATTATTATTATTATTATTATTATTATTATTATTATTATTATTATTATTATTATTATTATTATTATTATTATTATTATTATTATTATTATTATTATTATTATTATTATTATTATTATTATTATTATTATTATTATTATTATTATTATCATTATTATTATTATTATTATTATTATTATTATTATTATTATTATTATTATTATTATTATTATTATTATTATTATTATTATTATTATTATTATTATTATTATTATTATTATTATTATTATTATTATTATTATTATTATTATTATTATTATTATTATTATTATTATTATTATTATTATTATTATTATTATTATTATTATTATTATTATTTATATTATTATTATTATTATTATTATTATCATTATTATTATTATTATTATTATTATTATTATTATTATTATTATTATTATTATTATTATTATTATTATTATTATTATTATTATTATTATTATTATTATTATTATTATTATTATTATTATTATTATTATTATTATTATTATTATTATTATTATTATTATTATTATTATTATTATTATTATTATTATTATTATTATTATTATTATTATTATTATTATTATTATTATTATTATTATTATTATTATTATTATTATTATTATTATTATTATTATTATTATGATTATTATTATTATTATCATTTATTTCAGTACATTGCTGAGTTCATTGTTATTACTTCTTTTGAAATAATATTTAAAAAAAAAATAATAATAATAAAAAATAATAATAATAATTTTATTATTATTTTTTTCATTGTGAAAACATTAG
>OX387250.1:7195952-7198452 GCA_947562095.1 Branchellion lobata
TCATCCATCAATCTTCCATTTACCTCCATCCACCTTCATCGGTCATCCATCCCATCCATCTACCTTTTTCCACCTCCATCCATCATCTACCCACATCTATACATTACTTATACATTACTCCTCTTTCCAGAAACCTTTCACCCACACTCCACTCCGCCCACACAACTCCATCAAAACATATTGCATTATAAATATTCATAACTTCTTTATTTTTAATTTTATGTACAGCCATTCCACCAATTCAGTTCCACCTTGTTATTCCAGCATCGCTTCCTGGCCATGTTTTCACCCAGTTTGTATAATGTACCAAAAGCAGCCGAAATATTGCATTGCCGCTTCCTTCAACACTATCCTCATCGCCATTAACACCGGACTCATAAATTTCTTACTGCGCCGTGCATTGTAAAACGCTTCTCTGTAAGCCCAGACATATGGTGCTTTTTTTTCTATAACTCCCGTCATTCAACACACCTCGCCACCCCCCTTGTATCTCTTTCCATTCGATTCCATCAACTACCATATCCACTTATTCAACCACTACCTACGAATTTTTCATCTCACCATTCTGTGTTCTCATTTTACCAGATCTACTCTATCCATCCATCCATTCATTCACTCTTTAATCCGTACCTTTTTCATTCATTTATCCACTATCCCATTCATTCACCAACCCAACACATTTTCTCATCTCACCTCATTCACCCATCCTCCCCTTCATCCACCCATTCACTCTTTTATTCACCCATCCACCTCTTCATCCACTCTTCTCACCACTTCCTGCATTTGTTTTATCACATCAACTTATCTACCATTTTATCCACTAACTCAACCACCTTTGTATTTCCACCAACCCATCCATCCATCCACCATTTCATCCACCCGTCAACTAAATCATCCACCAACCTATTCAGCCATCTATCCATCCACCAATCTAACCATCTATCCATCCACCAATCTAACCATCCATCCACCACCTCATCTACCCATCCCACCACAATCCACAACACCTAGACCCGAACACACACATCACTCCGTCACCAGTCCAGGTCCATTCAGGATCTGCCACTTCTTACAACTTTCTCTTCACTCCGTCCCGCAGGACATCACTCCCCTCCACACCACACTGCAGCTTCTGATTTGATTCATTTACTCCACCAATTGTGTTTCGGTAGTCTCTTCCTTGCCAAGAACTTCCAACTTTTTTGAAATTCCTGACCCCGATATATTTTTCTTATAGCTTTTTTTCTTTTTTTATTTTTTTCACTAAAAAAATTTTTTTGTTGTCTTACTTTTTTATTTTTTTATCTGCTTCTTCGGACCACCTCCACCCATCACCATAATTAACCCTTTCTCCACTCGGCATTTATAACTGGTGTTTTTACCGCCTTCAAATTTGTCATTTTTTTCTGCAAAACTATTTTTTTATCAAGATGTGACAATAATTTTTCACAAAGTTTTTCTACATTGAAAACCTCTCTTGTAATTATTCCATCAATATTTTCTCATTTTTTTTCTTCTTTTTCATCCCTTGTTCCCCTCCATGAAGATCTTTAAAGTTCCAAAGAGCCAATTAAAAAGTCCGACAAACTAATCTATCTTGAAATAAAGTTTAATAAAATATAAAATAACCGCATCCAATGAATTTTCATTATTTTTACTCAAACGTCAAGTGTTTAATCGCCTCAAAAAACAAAAAAAATTTAAAATATAATCACGAACTCTGAGAGGCTCAAAGCCCCTACATAAGTAATGGAAAATTGAACGGCACTTTAACCACTACAAACTTAAGTTTTGAATGTCTTTCGAAAGCTCTTCAGTTGTAGTTGCATTCAGCCATTGCGCAATCACCGCTATCAAATCGATGCAACGTTTCACCCACTGGAATTTTTGCTAACTTAAACTTCAACTGAAACTGGAGAGGTGAGTTGAGACCTTGCTGAAGGTTTGAATCTGGAAAATGAATTTGATGTTCAAAACTGCATTCAAAGCAGAAAACACTCCAGAGCTCCGAAAACTGATAATCCACGGCTCCATCAAAGGCGACGCACAGCACGTCATTGTGTTTTCTAACACCTCTCCATTCTTGCATTATTCAGTGACGCCCGTGAATACTTGATGGCAAACGATTTTTATCAACTAGCACCCGATTGGAGCTTCCTAGCTAGGCATTTCACACCACTTTCAGCCGACATTCACCGCAAAGTCACTTCCAAGGTGAGAAACAAAATTCGGGCAGTCGAGCGAAATATGCCTGCATGTTTGATCTGGCTGGGTCAGTCTGGCGGCCAATGAACACTCATATTTATCACCACTCACATTTTCACTACTACTTCATTAACTCACCTTTCACTTCCACTTCCACCCCACTACCATCACCACTCCTCTAACACCCTCATCCCTTTAACACCACCACCCATCTAACACCACCAACCCTCTAACACCACCACCCCTTCAACACTCCCACCCCTCTAACACCACCACTCATTCAACACCACCACCC
>OX387250.1:7205952-7213452 GCA_947562095.1 Branchellion lobata
ACACCTCCACAACAACCTTATCTTTATCCCAACACCTCCACAACAACCTTATCTTTATCCCAACACCTCCACAACAACCTTATCTTTATCCCAACACCTCCACAACAACCTTATCTTTATCCCAACACCTCCACAACAACCTTATCTTTATCCCAACACCTCCACAACAACTTTATCTTTATTCTACCACCCTGAAAAGATTTCTACGATACATATTTCCAAGTGTGTGCTTGTTGGGGACTCTTTCAACCGTTGTTAAGAGCTGATCTCGTCCGAAGTGTGTGCTCGAAACATATTCTACCATAACTGGCGGCCTTATTTAATCCCATCCCATCTTTTCAAATTAAATCCAAAATACTCCCAATCCATTTCAGCCAATTCAGTACAATTTAGCTGTTTAATGTATCATTGATTTCAATATAACTCATCTCAATCCAATAATCTACCCAAACCTTCTATCTGTCTTGTCATATATAACGATGATAACATTTCAAAGTATCAAATAGACTTCGTAGTGTTGTGTTGTGTGCCTCTCACAATCCCTCCATCGACTCTCTCTTCCACCAGCACGCCATCTTTCAAGGCACTTTAATTGCTTCTCCAAACATAGCGTCGATATAACGGAGAAAAGATAACGAGTGATTTTTTTAAAATAAAAAAAATCGCTTTTCAAAAACGAAAACAAAATAAAATTGTTTCGAAATTATAAATAAAACTTCTCGCTGAAAACTTGTTTCAAATATATACTTATTTTGGTATCCCATACCAAGTGATAGGAAACCAATCGAAATGTTCCAGAGACGAGCATAAATTAGCGAGAGGCGAACAAGAGGTGGAGAATGAGAAGCAGGAATGAAAGTGTTGAAGGTGGAGGAGGTGAGCAGACAACGATTGTTCGAGACTCAAAGAACCAAATTAAGCAATGTCTCTCCAGGCGACCTTTCTTTTGTCCTTCTCACAATGCCTCTCTGTCCTCCTCCACATCTTTCTTTATTAGGGTATTAACTTTTGTTGTGTTTTATTTTTTTATTTTTATGTTGATATCAATGTTTTTCAACTTAAGGAAACCTTTATAAATTTTCATCTGAGAAAAGTCATTAAATAATCTTTGAAATGAATTTTTTTTCTTGCTATTTAAAATAATATTTTTGCTTTCGATTTAAAAAAAGTGCGTTCACAACTTCACTTTCATCTTCAAACGACCAGCCTTCGATCAAAGACACCTCAAACCATCTTCTTCCTTCCTGTCTCCAAAAGGACTGTCAATTAATGCATTTCCATCGAGTGGTTTCCTCATCGGAGCATCAATACAGCCTTCGTTCATCAAGCCGCCATTAATCAACCTCTTCATTCCTCTCTGCCTATTCATCATCAACGTCACAACACTCCTCTATAACACTAAATCATCACTGAGTGACCGAACATTGGACTTCCTCTTCCTCTTCCTGCACTCTTCTCTCCTCCTCAGCAACCACCGCGACACCCAAGTGTTCTTGTTTGCTCACAAGGTCTGACGTTCCATGCCAACGTGTATCCATAACTGCCTTATTTAAACTATCAATGTGCGTCCTTGCATACCTAAGAGTGCTTCTTTATTTTTTAAAGAAAATATCGACGTCAGCATAACGGAAAAATAGGATTTTTCGACAAAAAACCAACGGAAAAGTTATTTTTGATTTTCGAAAATTTCCAAATTGATGATTTGCTCTTTGAATCTCAGCAACCTTTAACCACTGCCTTTTTCATCGAATGTCACTCAACGAAAACTTTCTGACTTCGAAATGTCAAAGTGGCCTCAGCTTGCGCTTCAAATGAAGCCATTTTGAAGGCATACTCGGCTTTTGTGCGGGTTCTCAAAAGCTCGCATCCCAAATCACACAACATCCCGCTGCTAAAAGATTGCGCGTTTGTTGAATAAGTTGGTGAGGTTCAATAAATCTTTCTAGAATAATCCAGAAATTTTGAAAGCTGCACTTTTCAAATTGGAGAGCTTGAATGCTTCAAGTTTTAAATTAAAATTTTCGAAATAAAGTTGATTAGTTTTTATTTTCGAGTTTGAATTAAGCTATCCAAACGAAACTTTCGTCGGCAAACTCATTGCATCTTAAGCGCATTTTATCATGAAAAATCGCGGGGTATCAAGAACCATTAATTTTGTAAGTTTAGCTGCAGTCATAAGATTCACGCTGATATTTTTGTATTAGTTTAAGAGCTATGAGGCCTATAATCAGCTTTAAAATGTGCTTTGAAGCTGCATAAATATGCGAATAGCATTGACCTGGATCTCCCGAAAGATTTTGTTACTAGAACCGTTGAATGTGTATTTTTAAAGAAGGTGCATAAGCGGAAAGTTTGATTGGTCCAAGGAGAAAAGACTGGTTTATAAAAGTTTACTCTTGTAATAGTTTTACGAGTGTAACACCTTACTAGTGGTGGCTTTGCTTGCATGAAGAAACATTGATAAGAAATTCAGTTCTCTTATTAAACGTGATAGATTTTCGTGTAATAGTTTTTGTAAGGTGTGTGTTCAGTATCTTTTCGGCAGTGTGTACTTGATGTGCCGTGTGGCTTGCATACGAAATAGTTTGGTGTGGTGTGTAGGTGTGATATCTTGCGTGTAGTGTGTGTGTGTGTGTGTGTGTGTGTGTGTGTGTGTGTGTGTGTGTGTGTGTGTGTGTGTGTGTGTGTGTGTGTGTGTGTGTGTGTGTGTGTGTGTGTGTGTGTGTGTGTGTGTGTGTGTGTGTGTGTGTGTGTGTGTGTGTGTGTGTGTGTGTGTGTGTGTGTGTGTGTGTTTGTGTGTGTGTGTTTGTGTGTGTGTGTGTGTGTGTGTGTGTGTGTGTGTGTGTGTGTGTGTGTGTGTGTGTGTGTGTGTGTGTGTGTGTGTGTGTGTGTGTGTGTGTGTGTGTGTGTGTGTGTGTTTGTGTGTGTGTGTGTGTGTGTGTGTGTGTGTGTGTGTGTGTGTGTGTGTGTGTGTGTGTGTGTGTGTGTGTGTGTGTGTGTGTGTGTGTGTGTGTGTGTGTGTGTGTGTGTGTGTGTGTGTATGTGTGAGGCATGTGAATAAGCTATGATAGGTGTAATATTTTAAGTGAACGTTACGAAACATTGGCTGCAGGTTTCAAAGTTGACGGCAGTTTGGCGGGAAGTGTTGTTTGCGCCAAGCGAGCGAACCATTTAGTTTATCGTGGCGACACCACTGCTGTTATATTGGTAGTGCTGGTGGGGCGTTGAATTAGGAGAATTATGCTTTATGGCGCATCTCTGCAAACCAAATATTGCCTTAATTAATTGAAAGACATCTCATTCCAGACCATGAATACATTAAGCTGGAAATATCGTCAAAAGTGTCCACAAAGAAAGCCACTCATAAAGTACTGTTGTTGACCCGTGTCTGAATAATAACGTCTTTCGAATGCTCTCCTAAGCAATCTTTGGAATTTTTTTTTAATTTATTTAATATTGCTTTCAATACTTTTTCAAGATTGCTTTAAATTTTGCTTTTAAGAGTGCTTACAATATTACTGCAAAATACTCTCTTTTGAGTATTGCTTCAAAATACTCTCTTTTGAGTATTGCTTCAAAATACTCTCTTTTGAGTATTGCTTCAAAATACTCTCTTTTGAGTATTGCTTCAAAATACTCTCTTTTGAGTATTGCTTCAAAATCAGTGCTTTTGCATACTGCTTTAGAAGAATTGCTTGAAAATACATTAATTTAAAAAGCGCTCGAAAGTTTTGAGCATTTGTTGGTTAATCAAAGAAAAATCAAATTTGGGATTTTGGAAAGAATAATTTCCAATTGTGGAAACAAAGGGATAAGCCTATGGAGAGTTTTAATGGAGAGTCTATGGAGAGTTTTAACGAAAACAATTTTGAATTAAAAAATTCACTCATACGGTTTTCACCTTATTGGTTCGAAATAAAATTTTAATAAACAGTTTTCACAAAAGTTTTTTTAAGTTATTTTTTCAAGTTGAGAAAAAATTTTTTTTTTACAAAAGAATTGTGAAAAACAATTGGTGAAAATGTTTGACCATTCGTGGCAGTGATAATAGTTCAAATAGCAAGTTTGGCTGAGTTTTTATTTTATGGAGACATTTTAAAAAGAAAAAAATCGCATAAAAAACTTTTCAAACAGCAAATGTTTGCAAACATAGTTATTGTAGTCAGTCTCCCGAGAACTAGAGTCATTAGAACCACGGGTGCTTTGTAGATGTTGTCCTGCATGTGTCTGTTTGTCTGTTTGTCTGCTTGTGTGTTTGTGCGTTTGTGTGTGTGTGTGCGTTTGTGTGTGTGTCTGCTTACACAGTTATTCTCTCCATCTCGTTGTTCACGTAGTCACACATGTAGTCCTGTAAGCAACCATCTATTACCTATAATTAATACCTCCCACTATCCAATCATCCTTCCTTCGTATCATGCAGCCATCCAGCAAGCCATAATCCTTGTCATTAATCATCTCAGCATGCTATTTCTTCTTTATTGACAGTAATAATACTCATTATTGTTGTTATCTTACTATCCACAGCACTGCTTCTACATCACCCTTCGTCCCGATGCAGTCATTTCTACTAGCATCCACACACGCACGACACTTGTACACGCCAGATCATCACTTGCCAGGCTATGTCACAGCCCTTGAACTCATAAAGCCGGGCTAATACAGCCATAAATGTTCTCCATCAACTCTAGCCAATCAAGCAAAATTTATTTCGTCCCATAAACTCTTCTTATGCTTTCCAAGACTTTTCATCGGGCTCTGTCTTTTGAAAGCTTCTTTCGGCGGTCATTTGAAACGGAGTTGAAAAATCATTAGTCCTTGCGAGGGGTTCAAACGACTTTTATGCCTTGACAACAGTAGGTATTAAGCCTCTCTTTGTGGTTGTTAGTGGCGGTTAGTGGTTGTTAGTGGCGGTTGGTGGTTGTTAGTGGCAGTTAGTGGTTGTTAGTGGTTGTTATAGGTTGTTCGAGGTTGTTAGTAGTTGTTATTGGTTGTTAGTGCGTGGTATTGTTCGTAAATGAGGTTTCATGACGGGTGCACAGCGACGCACTTCTACAGTCATTTTAATCCAACAATGGCAAGCCGCAACACCACCGCGGGCCCTGTTCCCACATCACTTCTCAAAATTAAAAAACCACTGACAAATGTTTCAATTTTTAAATATAATTTTTCTGACATGATATACAAAAATATGAATTAAAAGACTAATTTTAATATAAATTTTAATTTTGAAAGTCTCTGAAACTTATAACACGTTGCAAGAGAGAATTTATTGAAAAAAAAAAATGTCAAAAAAGTCAAAAGTTAGCGCAACAAATTCCAATACTACACATTCATTGTCAATTAATTGATTAAAAAATATACCTAAGCTGTGCCCTGAATGGAAATTCCTGCAAAGTAAATTTGCCACGGGGGTGCTTAACTTTATGGCTGGTGCTCGGAAGACTTCAAGCGTCTGACAAACAAGCAGGAGTGGTGGTTGTGGTGGTGGTGGTGGTGGTGGTGGTGGTGGTGGTGGTGGTGGTTGTGGTGGTGGTGGTGGTGGTGGTGGTGGTGGTGGTGGTGGTGGTGGTGGCGTTGGTGGTGGTGGTGGTGGTGGTGGCGTTGGTGGTGGTGGTAGTGGTGGTGATGGTGGTGGTTGTGGTGGTGGTGGTGGTGGTGGTGGTGGTGGTGGTGGTGGTGGTGGTGGTGGTGGTGGTGGTGGTGGTGGTGGTGGTGGTGGTGGTGGTGGTGGTGGTGGTGGTTGTGGTGGTGGTGGTGGTAGTGGTTGTTTAGGCACTGCTAACTGGTGTGGTTTTATTGTAGGCAGTGTGCTTTTTATGGAGTTGTGAAGGCTTATAAATCAACAGAAGACTTGTGGGTGTTTCTCTTTATTGCCAGCGCCTACTGTTGGGACTGCCTTTGTTGTTGCCTCAGTCGCAAGTTCTCTGTTGGTTCAAACTTTAGTTGTCTGCATGTTGTAGAAAAGCTTATTGGTGACTGGAGAAACGAAGGCAAAGAGGAAGGAGGGAAGTAGTAGGAACGGCTTTATTTCAAAAAAGATAAAAAATGGAATAGAATGGACGGGAAAAAAAAGAAAAAAAGAAATATAAAAAAGAAAAAAAATAAAAGAAAAGAAAAAATAATAAAAATGAAAAAAGTAAAAAAAATAAAGAAGGAAGAAGGAGGAATTGAAGTGGAAACACGTGGTTTGAAGGACTACAGTTTGGAAAATAGTGTTGTTTATTGGCTTTCCTTGCCTAAACGCTCCTTGCGTTGCTTGCTGCTTCAGGAAATTTGTTTATTCATTCCGCATGTGTTTGGGCGGTACTCTCACATCGTTGTGTGGGTTAGAAGTTTCAGAACGTTTTGACTTGACCTTTCTGGTTCTGTTTTAAGCGTGAGCGTAACTATAGGAAACAAGTCCATTATTGCGGATGAAAATCAAAAACAAGATTTGGCTTTAAAAATGTGGATTTAACAAAACTTTTAAGGTGTGTTTTGAACTCCCAAGAAAAAATAAATCGGAAATTATGCTATTAAAAGTAAATAAAAATATAAAATATGAAAAATAAATAAGGTCAAAATGTAGGATGAAGTTTCTTTAAAATAACTATGAAAAACATTTTCATAAATTTTAAACCTTACATAAAAATGTCGCATCAAATTTTATTATAAGTTTAAGAAAACTGATATATGGATCTACTTTGAATAACCGATGTGAATTTATTTATAGTTATTTATTATTCATCAGTTATTTTTTATTAGAACCTTCATTCATTGAAGGTTTCAGTCTGAATAAATCAACTTGTTCTTATAAAATTAGTTACACAATGGACTAAGAACGTCAAAAAAGTGAAAAGAAGCTATCATCTCAACGCTACATGCCTTGTCGCAGGCAAAGGACTCTCTGAAGCAGCAAACCCAATAAAAAAGTCATTTTATTTTTTTATCTTTTTTTTTTCATTTTTTAAAGTTTCATTTTTGAACATTCAATCGAAACAAGACGTGACTATATTCCACTTGATGGCAGCTGAACCATTATTTTTGTTGCTAATGTTACTTTGATTGTTATTTATAAGGTTGTTACATAAAGTTTCGAACTGGCACGTCACAGCATTGACTTTTTTGTTGTATTTTATAAAATCGAAGAATATTCAAGCTGTTATGACACTAAGTGTCCTTGAAACATTAAATAAAGTGAGAACACGCAGACGATGTGGAAAGGGATTTGTGTATTGTGTTGGTGTTCTAATGCAATATCTAATCGACAAAGCAGAGCAATCCAATTCTTGCTGTAGCCTGGTGGAGAAATGGAGTGGATTATTGATGTCCTATGCTTTCATTCCCATTAAAATGTCAGCAAATGCTGAATTATTGTTTAGGCGTTGTTGGAATTGTTACAGACCTTTCCACAAATTTAAACCTTCACCAAAATTTCCAACCTTTGCCAGCTTCGCACCAACCTTATTTACTTTTGAATTTCATTTCGATGGCCGTTAGTGCTTTCGAAGAGCGCTGTTG
>OX387250.1:7218452-7223452 GCA_947562095.1 Branchellion lobata
TATCTACGGATTAGTGCAAAGTTGGCCGTGGTAGATTTACAACAGCGGTCCTTTGCCTCTATTCATGCCACGCTGCCGAATTAAAAGTATGTCGGTAATGACCATACAAAGTAACCATTCCGTTTGGCATTGCCTTTATTCAATAAAGAACAAAAAAGGAAAGAAATTAATAAAACGAGAAGCTTTTTATTGAGTTAAACCGTCGAAATATTCAAAGCAATGCAAATCAACCTGGTACTTTTGCATTAAAGACAACACTCAACATCCTACCCCCTCAACGAGCACTGTGACAATCGACACAGACAGAAGTACTCAACATGGACGACCCCATCTGTGGTGCCAGATGGAAGCCAGTCGCTCCACTGACATTGCTTACTCTACCAGTCTAAAACTTCCTCCTCATCTTCCTTGACCTCAAAAACAAATCTTTGTGTTTGAAGTCCACTATCGTCATTGTTTAGACAATTCAGCACTTCTCGCTAGGGTGATTATGGATAATAACTTTTTTATAATATTAGAATAATTTTATTGGTAACATCGCTACAATAGTTTTTCATTATGGTACCTTGTATCATTCATTTATATATTTGAACGAATGGATTTTTCCACTTTCGTTAAGGTTTTATTAAATTATTATTTTTTTATTCGAGAGTTAGACTAGCTTTGATTCAATGAATATATTTAGAAAATCATTTCATATCAACAAACAAACAACTGCAACTATAACTACAACACCAACAACAACAACAACAACAACAGCAACAACATTCGCAACAACATTCGCAACAACAGCAACAATATTCGCAACAACAGCAACAATATTCGCAACAACAGCAACAACAGCATTCGCAACAACAGCAACAACAATAACTACAACAGTATCAACAACGTCAATATAAAACACCAGCCAAACCACAAAGCTTTTGTTTCATACTCTCTGATTTATCCTCTTGCCTTTGATTAATTTTTTACTTTTCATTAATCTCTATTAGTTCGTATTTCAAAGGTTTTTTAGAATAATTTTTAAATATTTTTTTTTTTCAAAGTTTTTTCATCTATTGTTTCCAGAACTCAATATATCAGAAGAATTCTTGAAGATTCCCATTCAGTTGGTCATTTCTCACACACCATTCTCCAGCCTTCATGCCACCCTTCAAACTTCCAATAACCCTGACAAACCTCACACTTGCCTCTGTCTCAAGAACACGAGTGAAAAAAGGTCCAAAGCAAAAAGAAAAATTCAAAAAAGTTTTTTTAAGGTTTTTTTTTTTTTTTAACAAACAACATATTACGAAAATATCCACCAAACTAAACGTTACAAAAATTAATTTCCGACCAAATGTTACGAGTCTTTGTGGTTTGATTTAAAAGGCTCCTCATTGTAGTGCCTCAGATGACGTGGCTACCTTCATCAACACCTGTTTCACCACCCACCAAACAATGGTGCTTTTAATTACATTTTCACTTTTGCAGTTGTTTAAACTTTTTAACTTTAATCAAGGCCCTCTTCACTTGCAGTTGGCACTGCAATGGTGAATCACCTCAGAGGGGTCTCAAGTCGCCTCAGTGGCTTGCTTTGTCGTTTGTCAAAGTATATTTATTATTATTATTCTTATTTTTATTATTATTATTATTTATATTATTTTCATTATTTTTATTTTTATTTCATTTTATAATTATTTTATCTCGTTTTTTCTAGAAAGTGACGAATGCAAGTGAAGCAACATCAGTCGATCGAAGCTTCCAAACCAAACCTTAAAAAAACATCTCCCGTCTGCTGCATTTCAGACAATTACACGCTATATAATTATCAAGTTTTCTTCTAAACTTTTCTCAAATGTTTTCATAAAAACTGAATCATTCTTTCTAGCTCGTTGTTTTTTTTAGTTTTGTATAAATCCAATTTGTTTTGTATAAATCCACTTTTGTTTTTTAGAAATTGTTTTGTATCAATTTAAGTTTACATTGTATCTATTTAAGTTTGTTTTGTATACATTTTATTTTGTGTTCTATGAATTCTATTATGTTTTGTATCAATTTAATTATGTTTTGTATCAATTTAATTATGTTTTGTATCAATTTAATTATGTTTTGTATCAATTTAATTATGTTTTGTATCAATTTAATTATGTTTTGTATCAATTTAATTATGTTTTGTATCAATTTAATTATGTTTTGTATCAATTTAATTATGTTTTGTATCAATTTAATTATGTTTTGTATCAATTTAATTTTGTTTTGTATCAATTTAATTATGTTTTGTATCAATTTAATTATGTTTTGTATCAATTTAATTATGTTTTGTATCAATTTAATTATGTTTTGTATCAATTTAATTTTGTTTTGTATCAATTTAATTTTGTTTTGTATCAATTTAATTTTGTTTTGTATCAATTTAAATTTCTTTTCCATGATTTTTCATCGACTGTTACCTGTTTGCGAAGACTTCCTGTGTAGTTTTGTGGCTGAATAATTGGAAGAATGACTTCCAAAAGCGCGAAAACTCAAAAGCGAATCAATAAAAATAAAAATTCGAAAAAAAATAAAATTTCTGAAATGTTTAAATGACTCGGAAATGTGATCAGGTCATGTGACAAAAACAGTCAAAGACATGGAGAAGGACACAAAACAGAACAAACTGTAGAACAACTAGTAGGAAAAACAGTGATATAAGCAGTAGGGCAATCAGTAGGACACGCAGTAGAACAAGCAGTAGGGCAATCAGTAGGACAAGCGTAAGACAAGTAGTAGGACAAGCAGTAGGACAAGCAGTAGAACAAGCAGTAGGACAAGCGGTAAAACAAGTAGTAGGACAAACAGTAGGACAAGCAGTAGGACAAGCGGTAAAACAAGCAGTAGGACAAGCAATAGGACAAGCAGTAGGAGAAGCAGTAGAACAAGCAGTAGGACAAGCGGTAAGACAAGTAGTAAGACAAGCAGTAGAACAAGCAGTGGGAGAAGCAGTAGAACAAGCAGTAGGACAAACAGTAGGACAAACAGTAGGACAAGCAGTAGGACAAACAGTAGGACAAGCAGTAAGACAAACAGTAAGACAAGCAGTAGGACAAGCTGTAGGATAAGCAGTAGGACAAAAGGGATGACGCTAATGACGCTTAAGCAAGCGTAACTGCCGATCGTCGTAGACAGCCACTCAGTCGTCATAAACATCACCTAACGTCAGCATCCACTCACGTGTACACACGTGCACATACGCACGCACGCACGTGCGTTCGTATGCAAACACTCATTCACACTTGGCTAGTCAAATACAGCTCTAAACACAGATACCCAGCCATAAATATTCATACAAAACCACAAAATAGAACGCACACACACACACACACACACACACACACACACACACACACACACACACACACACACACACACACACACACACACACACACACACACACACACACACACACACACACACACACACGCACACACACACGTTTTTAAAATAAATATCATTTTCTGCGGAGAGTTTCAAGGGCTTCTTCGACTACTCACCCTTGAAGACTTGGACTAGAAAGCTGGCTCTGAAGGCGGTTACACAAAGATATCACCAATACTCGGGTATAACGGAGTGGGTACAATAATCTGTCATAAAATACGTGTAGAAATGTATGAGTACATATATGGATTTGTTATCATATGTGCGAAGAGAATCAATCTGAATTTTATTTTCAAAATTTTCTTGTTTAATCAGAAAAGCCCAAAAACATAGAGATGATACATCAGCCTGTGTGAGCTCTTGTATAAAAAGAGTTTACGCTTTTGTCTATCAAAACAACAATGAAGCGTGGAAATGGAATAGAGAATGTATGTTTAATGATATAAAAACATGTCGAGAAATTTAAATAATAATGAGATTAGATATAATAATGGTAAAAATAATAATGATAAGAAACTTGAAGGGAAACAAAAGTAGAAAAGAAGATCGAAGAAAAAAAAAGTGACAAAAATAGAAACAATAAAACGAATAAATAAATAAAATTTAAAAAATGATACAATACAATACAATACAATACAATACAATACAATACAATACAATACAATACAATACAATACAATACAATACAATACAATACAATACAATACAATACAATACGATACAATACAATACAATACAATACATTACAATACAATACAATACAATACAATACAATACAATACAATACAATAAAATACAATACAATACAATACAATACAATACAATACAATACAATACAATACAATACAATACAATACAATACAATACAATACAATACAATACAATACAATACAATACAATACAATACAATACAATACAATACAATACAATACAATACAATACAATACAATACAATACAATACAATACAATACAATACAATACAATACAATACAATACAAACACTGATATTATTATAGTGGCATTAATCCCATAGAGTTTCGAGGCCACTCTATGATGGAATAAAGAATTGAAAAATGTTGTTTTCAATTTGAATTTATTCAAGTTTTATTTTTTTCAAACTTCATATAACATCATTTTTGATTTTTTTTATATTTATTTTTTATTAATTTCGTTTTATTGTTTTTATCTTCATAATTTTTTTTGTTTTTTTTTCTTGCATAGAAAACAAAAAAACAAAGATAGTCAGTCGGAGGAGCTTTGTTGCGCCTGCTCGTAAGTGGTGCACTAAAGAGGCTCCTGCGACGCATGCAAGTCTTTGTTCCTGCCTCAATTGATTGTAAAAAGTCCTTTTTTTAGATTTGTTTTTCTTAGTTTGACTTTCAGTTTTTTGAAGTTCCTTAGCTAATCTCTTTTTCGTATAGTTATTTTATTGTTGTTATTTTCATTTGTTTTTTGTTTCCGTTAAATTTTCAGCTTTTCAGCTTCATTCTCAGTTAATTTCAATTTTTTTTAGTAGAATAAAAGAAAGGGTTTTATTTTTTCAGTGCAATGGTTATGCACGTGACAGCTTGTTGAAGAATGCACGCACGTTTTTTTGTGCAT